>JBCAUA010445263.1:0-17623 GCA_038406235.1 Peronia verruculata | reverse complement strand
ACAGAAATGTGACCTCCTGGATAGACCGCTCATCGAGTAGATAGAGTCGTAACCCTTGGATGTGTAACCTGTCTCGGTTCATTTCTAATCTATACTATAAATCTGCAATAAAACTCATAAAATTTATGCCTATGGACTCGAACACTGTTGAATGGACTCATCTGAAATTTGGCACACAACATCGTTGCATGAAGATTTGTGTTTCTACTTGGGCATAAAGCCGAAAATAGCTTATTATGTTTGACAGGCTATAATAATTGAACAGTCAACTCGCGAGAATGATCCGAATTGTTCGGTTGATAGAATAACGTATTCAAAACAATAAACACGTTTTCTTTGAGTAACATTCAGTTTAATCCTCCAAAGGGCCAGCATTGAGATGCGCACGCTTGCCACTACCTTGAGTGCCAGAGCAGGTTTGATCCATGGTTAATTAAAAAAATCGTCCACTGAGGCAGTGCGTTCTCTTCTAGCCTAGATTATAAATCTGTAAACAGAACCCACACATGACTTATGACTCGAAAATTGCTGGATGTATCCATATGCATAAGACATTTTGGCATACAAAATTGTTGCAAAAGATCTATGTTTCAACTTACATAAAGCCGAAAAAAAAAAGCTTACTATGTTTGACGTGATTCAAAAAAGGCGTTAATAATTGATTAGTAAACCTGTGTTACGTTCGATAGAATGACGCGTTCAAACACCAAACACGTTTTCTCTGAATAACATTCAATCTAATCATTCAAAATACCAACACTGAGGTGCGCACGCCTGTCGTGCACCTTAAGTCACAGGACAGGATCTGTTTGACCCTATATTCAAAGAAAATGTCCCATAAAGGCCGCGGGTTCACGTCTAATTTAAAAAAAAAACAAAAACAAAAAAACCTTCAAATTCAAAGCGGCTTGAGCTGTGTGATGCTGGTAACTGTGGCTATGTGTGTTAGTTACATGTAACAGTGGTATATGTAACAGTGGCTATGTGTGGGGGTATGTGACAGTGGCTATGTGTGGGGGTATGTGACAGTGGCTATGTGTGGGGGTATGTGACAGTGGCTATGTGTAGTGCATGTACAACTTTAGCATTGGCTCTGTTACGGTCTACGTACGTCTTTCAACCCCGTGGAGGCGGTTATCTCGTCACTGGCTATGTGCGGTACATGTAACAGGTGTCACTCGTTACAGTAGCTATGGGCGGTACACGTAAACAGGGCTATATGTGTCACTTGTTACAGTAGCTATGCGTGGTTCATGTAACAGTGGCCGTATGTGGTATACGTAATACAACACCATTTTACATCATCTAGATGACATATAAAGTATCAAAAATGGAGATTTTAATCTGAGGACTTACCTTGATAAATATGTTCCGACCAAGTGAATGCGAAAGGTTGGAAATACCGGCGTCTATTTTTAGCAGGGGGTACAAACACTCTAAAATATTCAAAAATTTGATTCACTTTTCGGTTTGATCCTCTTACGGTGTGGAGGAAATGTGTCACTAAAACTCTTCTCTGTGAGCCTCTTGAACCTAGATGGCCTCCAAATAATAGTAGCACTGAGTAGTGTTAATGATTTAATGACGTAAGAAAAAGTATGTCGTACCCCCGGCGTCGCGTTTTTCCCGAAGTTTTGCGTTCAACTCTAGTGTTGCGGGATTTCGTGGTGCTTATTTTCAATAATGGCTACAAACACTCCGCCGGAGATTTCCAGATATATGCTTAGTCGAAAACGAACTATTGTTTAACAAAGGAACGGTCACAAAACTAAAAAGAAAGTGACCAAAAAACTCATACCTAGTCTGTAGTATTTATTACAGACTTCCAAGCATTCAAGAGAGCCATAATTTCAGTTTGCAAATATCAAACATCTGAGAACTGAATGAAATTGTGGCTGTTACTTGTGAAGAGCTGACATCGTACCAGCTGGTTATTGGAGCCATGTTTTGATCTTGGGAGAAATGGACTGATTACAGCTCAGTTAGGCCTCATTGCCAGAAGGAGGCGTGAACCAGAGCATTACGTTAAGTGGAAGAAATGTGATGATAAAAAGTAGTATTGAGAGTTAGAAAGTCACCGCCGGGACTACCATCTTGCGACATTTTCTCAAAGGGAAATAACTTTTCATATTCCTTCCGATTAATAAGCCATCAGTAGTTACCTCCCATAAAGAAATCTGGACAACATTCTGAAAACCACATCAGCTCTGGCTTGGCAACGGCAAATGTCTACGAGTGCATAAACTCACCGTCACGGTGGAGTCGTTTTCACGGCCCCATCCTCTCACCATCTTCACACCTTTTTGGGGGCTCGGTTTTGAGAAGACAAGAGACGACAGAGTAAAGTCGTTTTCCTCTCCCCTTCCACTGTTCAAGATGGAAGCTGAACAACTATTAATGCTTTTGTTTTGGTTGAAAACACTACGACATAATATGCGTCGATACTGGGTGCACCGAATTTACCAGCGTGGAGATTCATTAGGAGAATATCATCATTTGATGGATGAGGTCCTGAATGATGAAGAGAAAGACTTGGCGCATAATTATAAGAGTGATACCCAAAGCATTTTAGTGTCTTCTCGAAAAAAAAAAAAAATGGGGCCACCACCAACTTGCTTCCACTCTGTTTTGATATAACTTCAGTTGCTATAATCAAGATGAGTCTTTCATAAATACCTTGTCTTTTTTGGTGCAGCAGCAAAACGAGCTTCGGGATCCATGGTCAAAATCAAAATGGTTTTCTGCTCCTCTGGGGTGGTTATCTCGTTTGTTTGTTTGTTTGTTTTTTGTTTTGTTTTGTTTTCAGTGAAGTTTTATTTTTTTGGGGGGGGGCTGCAAGGACTGAAATTTTAGTGCAGCACTAAGTTAGCTTGGTGTGGAAAGTGCGGGGAAAGAGAAAGGTGTCCACTGTAGCGAGTCCAACAGTATTGGGAGGAATCAAATTTCCTAGTCGGCAAAAAGAGGCTTCGGTGAGGCTGGTGTGAGGATGGTGAGGTGAAAAAGATTCCACTGTGTCTTCACCTTAAGTCTGCACAGACACAAATGGCTTTCATTTCTGACTGATTTCTTGCGTGGGACAGACAGCTGCAGATCGGGAAATTATTGATTTACAGATTGATAAATATCCATAGATATGCAGAGAGACAAGCAGACAGACCGACATATAGGTGGATAGCTAGAATTTTTCCTACGTTACTTCAATGATTAGTTTTCAGATTGATCGCACGGTTCTGCGCACAAAGTTTATGGAACATTTACTGAGTACCATATGTAGGGAATTATTCTCTCTCGACACGTTAACTTTTGAAATTGCTTTGGCCAACAAAGATCTATATTGTGTATTGATTTCCTTTCCCGGTATTATGAACAGCAGGAAAAAAAAAATATGAGATCTTCCAGAGGGTGAAATAAAACACTTTGCTTGAGTAGAATATCTTTATGACTATGTCTTATATCAACTGCTTGCTTGATTAAAAGTAAATCGCTATCAGTGACTAGGACCCACATTGTTCACTGCTGACAGCCACAGAGAGACGAAACCTTTGATCGATTAACTCCGCCCTTTGATTGACCAAACTCCTCCCACCACTCCTGTCAAATACTAGTCTTACTTCAACAACTGTTCCTTACTTATAATTATCAGTTCTCTCTTGATAGCTGAGAGGTTCACTCAAATAACACCTCTGATTCAATCTCAAACAAAGTCGACATTTAAAAGTTTAAATTAAAATCCGACTGTACAATAACAACAATATGAACAAGAGTAAAGTGGGACAATTTCTGCATGCCAGGTATGTATGGTGTCAAATGTCCCCAGTAGAAACCCTGCCAAATTGTGAGACTTTTTCTATCTTTGGGCATTCGTAGAGTTGATCACGCAGCGCGGCGATATGGTTTTTAATTACCTCTACACGACAAAAGTGAAGTCATGTGCGATTTGTGATGTTTGTGGGAACAAGAAAGGAAAACAGATAATTCCCCTTCGAACTTATTGAGTTCCATGCCTCTGTGCAGAAGAATCGATCTATTGGGAAACAAACGAAAATGAGAGCACTTTGACACTTTGAGATCAGGCTTGGAGATTTTGATTGTCGTTTGACTGTTAGCTCATAATGACGCAGCTTTGTGAATTTGGGGAGGGGGGTAAGACGTGGAGGGGTGAGTGGGCAGAGATGGAAAAACATTTGAAGACTAAGGGAAGAGGAAGAACAGCAGAGGTCTTTAGAAATAAATGTTTCCCTATCTCTCTCTCTCTATCTCTCTCTCTCTAACTCTCTCTCTCGCTCTCTCTCTTTTTTTATTTAAATGTAAGAAGGAGATATAATGTATAGCTTGTAGACTTTGAATTGGTGGTGCACTTTGTTCAAAGGAATCGACCGTTTCCAATGAAGTTTGTGAAACGAAACTTGGCACGCGCTCATACATCTGCAAAAACATTGTGAATCTAATTTTTAATCTGACATCATGTCGGCGATAGTGAATTTCGCTATCTGTGACCTATAAAATATAAACCTGTGATTCGTTCTCATCTCTATATGAATATCAGAGGGCATACATTATTCATTTCTCTTCCGTGTTCACTGGTGATGCAAAATTGTGCTCCAAATTCAAGCCTAGGCCGTATTTTCAAAAGCGATGGCGTTGCGTGCTAAAATGTAATGTGGTTGACATTAAATCTGGGGGTTATGTGTGCAGTGCTGATGTAATTACATGTATGTTACATAATGCTTTTACCTCATATCTTATTATGTCTGGTGTACAGTTACAAATTCATGGTTTAAGCCTTACGGTTGTGTCAAAAACATGTTATTTTATTACAAACACAGAGTCATTCATTAAGTCTGTATCAGCAGTGTAAAAGTTGGTCATTATTTACACAGGAACATGAAATGGGACTGCACTACTATGGCCAATGTTAGAAACGTCCTTCTTAGTATTGAAAAAGAGCTAAAATTAAATGAATAAAATACAAACAAACAAACAAATTAATCTGCCTACATTACGACATTTACCCGAAACTGCCTTGAAGTAGCAGATCTATTGAAACGCAGTAATTGTAGGTAATTGAGGGGGGGGGGGGGAACATACCGGTACGCCGAGAAAAACCATTTTCTCATCCTGTTCAATCTACCACCATTGTCAACTTGCTTGACTCTCCTGATTCGGATACTTTTACCATACATGTAAACTGGTAATTGTGAAGTTTAGGAGCCCATTTTACTGCGCATCCATCCGGTATTCCAAAATGTAAACCTACTCCCTTCGCTAAAAATCACATTGCGTATATCAGCACCATGCTTTTATACCTGAGTCAGACAATAGTAAAGGGACAAAGTGCGCATACGCTTAGATCTAACCTCTATGTAATGATGTTGCAAAGGTTAACAGTAGTTAGTACGGGGACTGCATAGCAGTATGAATTAGCTTGCTTGAAATATTCTTGACCTTTTTCTTTTTTTTTAAACTTTTACTGTGTACATTTTCCACCTTTCATTGTTTTCTTTTTGGTCTGAATGCATTCATAATATGAGCTGTTCCAACACCCCGAGCTCGCTGGAACTTTCTACAAAAGTGAATGACTACGCCTTTACATGTAGAAAAGAAATGTTTCGATTTTTTTCGTATACTGTAAACATTACACTATTTTTCTGAACTTTGTATCAGAGGTCATAAATTTTATGAAGCGCAAATAATGGATTCATGACTTCGAAATAAAAATACTTCTGACCGTTCTTTGGAAGTGTAATGTGGCTTTACAAAATTTCACAGAAATTGGTATTCTAGAAATTGTCGAAGTCTTCGCTCAGTGTATCATTTCAAAGTTTACAAGCCACAGTTCTCCCCCTTGGCCTCCATTTATTCTGACGTGGAACCCTCAGTTTTGAACTTTTTGCGCTTGATCTCGATAGGTGATAGCTACATGGCAGAGTTAGTCGAGATAACTTCCATCATGAGGTTGAAAGACGTACACGGAATGTAACGGCAGAGTTAATAAATCAACATTTGCTTTGTTGTCGCTCTGTTATCCTATCGGGCACTCGATCAGACATGTCCTCATTTACCGGCTACTCTGTCATCTCCTAGTCTTGAGATTTTCGGGAGTTCACATTTTCGGTCTTGGATTTTAATAAACAAAAATGGAAGCAAAATGAAATCATTGCCATTTTTCATTTAATTTAATAATAATAATAATAATAATAGAGAGTATTTATATAGCGCTTATTCCCGTAATTACAGGCTCTAAGCGCTTTACAATCTATTATTACCCCGACAGACCCAAAGAAGACACTCATAAACGTTCTCAGCTCCCTGGGAAGCATACAAGGCGGCTGCCTGTTAGGCACTCAAATCCTTATCAATCTAACAATATCAATCACTATCTATAGTCGGGTACCCGTTCAAACCTGGTTGGAATCAGGAAATATGTGTAAATTGCCTTTGCCAAGGACAAAATGCCGGGACCAGTCAGGATTCGAACCCGGAACTTCAGATCCCGAGTCGACGGCCTAACCGCTAGGCCAAATATTCACAAGGCTATAAGCTGTGACTGGAAGAAATGTCAGATCCTTATCAACCTTAGTGAAAACTTTTGGCCACCAAAAGTTTGTGTGGGAAAAGAACTGATATGTCTTGATGGTCTTATTTTTGTTGTTGTTGTTGTTTTGTTTCGTTGGGGGGGGGGGGCAGGGATTTGTTTTGCTTCGTTTAGATTAAAGGTTGTCAAAATATCAAGTTATGGTGAAAATATTAATCTAGGTGCAAGACTCATAAACTCTGCATGCAGCCAGCCAGCCTATGATTCGGAAACAAAACCCAAAACATGTACACCATTTAAATGTTCTAGAATGTTCAAAGTTACTTGCCATAATAATTATGTCTCTAAGAAAGGCGTTGGAACTAGTGATGAATTAAGAAATTGCACTGAAAAAATAAAATTCGTGGGAAAAATATGCACCCTTGGATTTTCTGAATTTAAAATATGTATGTTGATATATCATAAAGTTGGTCTTTACTTACTGCCATCTCCTTCCAAAAGAAATAGGGATACAAATCTGGGTACAAGCTTATAACTGGTCTTATCCACACTATTTGAGAGTGGTCCAAATATTCAGGGCAAGCATTTTTCTGTTACACTGTGTAGAGATCTAACTTCCAACCAACGGCGAGCTGAACAAAGAGACTGTCATGCCGGTTGTGTTCAGAACACTAAAGTTAAACCGGTAGATGTAGCAGGTGAAATAAGAGATAAACGATAAATTTGGCATACAAGTAGGAACTGTCGTCTGCTCACTGTCGCCGTGGTCGAGGCGTCTGCTCCTCGGCAAAAAAAAAAAAAAAACTCAGGTCGTTGGTTTGAAATTCGAATCTAAAAGGGGAACAGAGAGAAAAGATCAGAATATTAGAAACAAAGGATCAGAATCTGCCCCCCTTTTTTTTTTTTTAACAGCAACTCAACAGTCCCCTGTCTCTTGTCTTGGATAGGGACGCTCGACGATTACCCTTCTCGGATATGAGCGAAGGTATTTAGGAGATCTTGTGTGTATGATACGCACGTTAAAAGACCCATGGCAATTGGAAATTGAATAAAGATTAGACAAATGTGTTGTTGGCCAAGCAAAGTTTGCAAACTCCTAATTTCTATCCTAAAAAAAAATGATGATAATAATAATAAAATAAAATAAAATAAAAATATTCTCAAGAAAACTGCACGGACTTAAAGCCAGGATGATCCTTCTTTATTAAATTCAAAGACAACATTCAGCTGGTATAAAATATATATATATATATATATATAGTCTCCTGCTTTCTAGTAAATGTTTTTTTTTTTTTTTTGTCATCTCCAGATCTGGTATGCCCACTTCCCAACACCAAAGGAAGACGTCCCTGCTGGTGCTGTTGCTGCTGCTCCTGGTGGTGATCTTGTCGACCTTAGATCTGGGCTCAGCAGAGAAACCCAAAAAAATGTGAACGCAAAGCTCCATGCAGAGCAAGATTTGAAGCAAACACTCCCACCGGGAGTCGCCAGTACGCGCATAACCCCGACTGTAGAAGTAGATGTCCTGAAGTTTGTCCTGATTACAACCAGGGTGGTGGCCAGGAGCTCGTCGAAAACTTGTTTATTCCTTACCATAATTACAGCCTGAGAGTGCACATGGTCTTCTATCCGTCAGTACGAATAGAAAATTGTAAAGGCTCGACCTTAAGTGACCAGCTGGTCATGTCAGGCCCGAGAGACGGAGATCTGCCGGAGAGTGTGGAGAAGTATCGCTGTATCTGTGGCGGCAGTCAGAACCCCCTGAGGTTTCGCGTCCTAAATCACTTTTACATCAGAAACTCCTTTAAATTCCGTTGCACTGATGATGTGCCTCTCTGCATGCCTAGGACAGACGTTGTTTATCGGCTCAACAATGACCAGTGAAGAATGCCTTTACCCTATCAATATCACTCGAAGTTCTGAGGGACCGTTGGGTGAAACCCTCATCAATTGCGTATTTCCGCAAGATTATAATGATTAGGGAACTGTGACAAACATGCCATAAACAAGCAGATTGTCAAAAATTCCCTTTTCTAACAGACCTCGGCGTTAACAATTTACCAAAAGTTTCTTTCAGGTGCTAGTCAACTTTTGAACATAAGTTGTCAGGTTTATTCATTTCCTATCTAACTGATGAAAAATCTTTCTTCTATCTCGGGAGGAAGTCCAGAAAATGGCTATTACAGATGATGGAGGTGAGCTGTTAGCGCGTGCAGCTTTACTTTAGTGATGAAAAGACTGATTGCCTTTGCTGAGACTTATTAATCTTTATTTAGATCATGTCACTACAGAACTGCCTTTGGACTTTAAATTAATATCTCTCAGCAGATTTAACTCTAAAATAAATTTTAAAATTAAGTGCCCCTAGAAGGGTTTTGTTGAAAAAAAAAAGTATTAAAAAGTTACCTACTGTTATTTTTTAAACAATAAATGAATTTTAAAAAATCATGATTTCTCATTCGCCTGAGTTTGATGAGTGCCTGATTTCATCATGTCGCGTGTCAATTTACTACAGACTCCCGTCTCAAAAGCATCTGCTGATGTTAACAACTTGCCATAAGCTCTTTTCTTTAACACGTCTGTCCGGTCACAATTTACCACAAGGTCTTTTATCCACTATTACGTGTCGTTATTTATTTCTATTTTTTGCATTCTTCCATTTTTTTTTTAATGCCTTTATCCATTTTTGTACTTTTTAAACTTTGATGCGTCTTTTTAACTAAATATCTGTATACCGTTGACAGTCTTCGTGTACTTCAAAGACACTTCTACAAAATTATGATGATGATGATAATCATCATTTAATAAAATGGAAAAAGACTGTCCAACCGGCAACTAACCAAACATTTTTTTTTTATTATTATTATTTTTTTTTTTTTTAAAAAGCAAATAACACATATATGCAACTCAATCTCGATGAAAATACTCTGCCAAATTTTCGAGTCAACTTGACTCTTCTTCAGGGCAACAAAGTAAACACATAAAAATGTAAATAGGGTATTGCTGTATACGGAAGAAAATATCTATCAAATGACTTGCTTATTGCATACAGGAGGGTTTTAACGTCTTCTAAAAAGAAATGAAATAGTATATTTTTAGAGTTACAATCATAATGAATGATAAACATCATTATTTTCTTTATCCTGAGGAATAACTAGGCTTGAGAATTTTGGAAACATTTTGATTGATTTATTTATTTATTTATTCATTCATTCATTACTTTTCCTTTTGCACATATGCATTTATTCCTTGATGCATTTTTTTCCCCATTTTCTGGCTTTTTGTTAAATATCTAAGCTAGAAAACTTCCCTGTCATTACCAATTTGATCAACACTCGTTTTTTGCTGTTTCAGTCTCATTGATTAGTTACCGGTTAGACAGTCGTCCTAGACATTTTTATAAAATGATGATGATGTTGATGATGACGATGAAGAAGCAAAAGGTTTTTCAAAAATTTGACAGGACCATCAGTTTATTCAATTTTTAAGGTGATAAAGATAATGAAGATTATGATATTGTTTATCATAATAACAAACGTGAATGAAACAACAACCATGATATATAATATTAGTAATAAATAATATAACAATGATAATAATATCAATAATAATAATAACACTGAGGAAAACAACAACAATAGTGACGATAATTTTTTGGCGCCGGCTATTTGGGCCTACTGGTGCAGCTAGACCCTAGGGTCTATCTGGGCCTATTGACGCGCTCTTTCTCTCTGTTCGTGCATAAAAAAGTTATTCTATCCAGTGAGTCGGGAGGGAAGGCTACCCCAACCCCATCCCCTCCCCATTCCCCCCCCCCCCTCCCAAAAAAAAGATCCTGTCTTGGACAGAAACCTGCAAGATCACATTGGTTGTCTCAAAAATCTAGAAAATTTCAGGAAATTTTGACTGTGTGCCCGGATCTATAACTGAAATTATCTCAAAACTTTTCAGAAGTCCTCTCACGTGTTGTCGCCTAACTCTTGAATATGCTCGTCTTTTTACGAGAATGGTAGAAATTGGGCCTTACCATGGAAGACACTTGGAGTTATTTAAATAAAGCGGGTTAGAATCTTTCCCAGTCTCCCCAGTAAGAATCGAACTTCGTTATTCGTTTGTCTAGAAACAGGTGCCTTACCGCCAGACCACCACGACATCCCCTCCACCCCCCCCCCCACGTCCTTCCCCCCCCCTTAAACATTCTATTAACAAATTAAATGCTAATAGTTAAACTTACACTCTGCAGTACCTCGCCTCGCCCATAAGAATTTCTATCATAGAGAGGTAGTAAGAGTGGAAAATGAATTTAGAAGTTAGCCAGGAAAGCAGAGTGACTTTTAATTTTAGCTCATAATATCCTCCATGGCCACAACATTATAGAATCAGGTAGAATTAATCAACAGAAAGAAAAGGGAAAGAGAGAAGGAGAAAAAGAAAAATGAAAGAAAAGAAGACAGAAAGAAAGAAAGAAAGAAAAATATACAAAGAAAGAAAGAAGAAAGACAGAAAGAAAGACAGAAACATGAGAGAATTAAGAAAAGAAGGGAAGAAAGAAAGAAGAAAGAAAGAAAGAAATAGAAAAAAATGAAAGAATTAAGCAAAAGAAAGAAAGAAAGAAAGAAAGAAAGAAAGAAAGAAAGAGTCCTAGCTTACCTGGTCCCTTGTTTCTTCTGCTGATCCTCAGCCGAGCTATCCATTGGGCCATTCTGACCCGACATGCTTGCCATACTTTTTGCTCTGTGAGGTCTGTGGGCGGCTGGGAAGATGACGTAGCTCTGACGTCACGGCGTGGACGGATATGGCGGTTGCTAGGGGCGGGGCTGGAAACACAGATGGTAATTCTTTTTTTTTTTCTCTCTCTCTCTCCTCTTCCTCCAAAACTGGATGTAGTGTAGCTAATGCAGTTTTCTTAGATCTGTCTGTGAATAAAAAAGAGATAACACTATTTATAATATTGATAATTATTTTGATATTGATATGATATCACCAAGCAACAATCAGAAATTGGACGCAAATACTCAGTTCAAATACCTTAGGAATACCATCTCAGATGAAGGATCCGGACAGGAAAGCCAAACGAGTTTGCTTTGTTTGTTTGTTTATGTTGGAGTTTAACGGCAAATCAGCACGATCACGGCTATACTACGCCAAACATGGTGAGATAGGTGTACACGTCAAGAAGAAGAGAGGAAAGAGAGCGGGACAGAAGACAGGAGCAAAGAGAGAGAGAGAAGAGATGTCACACCTGGAATGTCGAGGATGGCATTACATCGGAGATATCCCACTGATGGCCGACTTGCATCGTAGATCAGAGCAGAGAACCAGCTTATAAACCCCGGGCCCCGCGGGACAAGTTAAACAAGATATTAATTGTCACGCCCTCATTTCCAAAGCCTAGGGAAAGAAATTAAAAAAAAAAAAAAAAGAGACAGAGAAAGAACGCAAAGAAAGAAAAGAAGGACAGATTAAGCAAGAACGAAAAGAAAAAAAATGAGAAAGAAGAGAAAAAGAAACAGAAAGACAGAAAAAGAAGGAAAAAGAAAGAAGGAAAAAAGATAGAGCGAAAAAAAAAAAACGAGGACAAGAAGAACTGTGTGCATACTATCAGCGAGTGGGCAGGGGTCACATTTGTCACTATGCAAACCCAGCTCAGAGACCTACACAGGTGGAGGGAGTGGTTCAAACTGGCGTCCAGAGTGGTACCCGAAGAGTTACGGAACCTGTGTGCACAGAACATCATAACATTACTTCCTATTACGAGTTATTCCCCCTTCATTGTTTTCATAGGTATGTTATCAAGTATTGAAATGTATCATCGCCGCTCAATCAGGGATGTCAGTCTGTCTACATGAAAAGCTTCTGGTATATTCTTTAGCAACACGTAAAACTGAAGTATGTTAATGGTAAATAATACCGTTTTGGGGACCAACAGAGAAATTACTGATGATCAAAAAGTAGGACATCCTATTAAAGTAGGAAATTTGACATCCCTAAAACATGTTTATCTGTTTGATTTTACGTCAATATGGTCAGCATGTAAATATTTGTGCCGACTGAATAACGTGTGACGTACGGAGGGACGTCTGACGTACGCTGATAAGGATTTGTTTGTGAATGCTTACCAGTAATTATAGTATCCAGTTATAGTGACGGTACCATTATTACTGTAGATGTTATCACCAAGGATATATATCTGAATGAGCTTTAGAATAATCAACTAGTCAGGCATCTTGATCTCTGGGTAATTCTATCGCCCTGTGTTTGCGACTAGGATATTTTATCTCGTATCGTGTCGGCATCCGTTCGTTTCGAGAGACGATGGTGTAGCGCTAAGATTGGGGATGGCATCTTCTAGAATGGCTGGGAGCCCCACCCCGGAGAGGTAGCCTTCGCGAACAGTTGTTGCAAACAAAGTATGAATTTTATCCACGAATATGGTAACCCTTCGTTTTTCTCCCTTTTTGCTTGTTGATTTTGTTTTGTTTTGTTTTTGTTGGATAGAATGTGCATCTGCAACAACATGTCCACAAAAAAACAAAAAAAAAACTTAAGACAATCAGTTATGTACAATAAACATGTCACGAACACAATGCACTTTTTTCCCTTCAGAAAATGCGCTGGGCAATCTCGAGATGACGTAATACAGACCATCTCTCTCTCTCTCTCTCTCTCACACACACACACACGCACTCTCTCTCTCTCTCTCTCTCTCTCTCTCGACAATAGTAGTAGCTCTGTCACGTCAATAATTACAACGCCAAGGGCCAAAACATCTGAGTAAACAATGGAATGGCGAGAAATAAATAAGGAGTTAATTATAATGACACCACAAATAATAATAGAGATTATAGTCATAATCATCATCAAAACACGATAACGCGAGTGCATCAGAATCTGATCAATTTAATCATGATTTAATTTTCTCCCTTTTTTATGTATACATTAATCTACTATGCAGTTTATTCACGGCGTTAATGTGCAAACGTAGTACATCGATTCCAGGTCCGTTCGCCACGATTCTGTCTGAAGAATCGGTTACGCCATTCTCATCTCCAAACTCAAAATGAAACACTACAAAGCTGCAAAACACAAGGTTTCCGCCTCCCACCGGCTTCCGTCCCGTCTCATGTCTGTTCATGTGTGATGTCAGAATGCTCACCCCCCCCCCCTTTTTTTCCCATAGACAGGTGTGACGTCACTAAATGACAAGCCAGAGCCGCTGAGTTAATGGTTTCGGAAACGGCGGCCATGTATTTGTACGCTTATAGAGACTGTTTCATGACCGATGCTCGGCATTTTGACGAGGTCACAGCAATCATACTAAAAAACATTAACCCCCCAGGACATCTTCCCAGATTGATACTCCTTGGGCAATGGATGTGGATTTCATGGTTGTGCTGTATTCTCCTGGCATGAGGGCTGTATGCAACGGAGATAAAAACTGATGAATATTTTGCTGTTGGTGCCTTAAAAAAAAAATGCCTGCAGAACACGACAGTTTTTACAGCAAGACTCTGGCTAGAGCTGTAATTTTATTAACTCGTTCGTTTATATCTCGGCAGACCATAAACCACGGGGGCCGGGGTATATAAGTAGGTTTTTTACTCCCAGCTGCAGGCGGTGAAAGCCCGTTTTAGATGGGATGTCTCCCATGGAGTGCCATCCTCTACGTTGTGGGGTGACATCTCTTCTCTCTCTCCTTGCTCCTGTCTTCTGTCACCTCTTTTTCCTCTCTTCGTTTTGAGATGTAAACGTATTTTACCATGTTTGGCACAATATAGCCGTAATCGTGCTGATGTGCTGTTAAACTCCAACACAACCAACCAACCAACCAACCAAACAAACAAACAAGCAAGCAAGCTCTTGTTCCGCATGTCCCATCCCCGTAATTGCAGCTGTAGTTTTATTTACGCCTTTATTTCTCGTAAAATCAAACACGGGTCCACGTGACTGTTGAGCAAAGTACAGCAGGACACACTGCACTGCCAGGCAGAGACCGACAAATGAAGCTGACACTGAGCTGACAATGAAGTCGTGTACAAAGCAAATGTCAAGTCACAAGACAACAGACGGCGCATTTGTCGAGATTTAACTGAGAATAGACATCTATCACAAAGGCGTGATATAACGAGGGGAAAAGTGTGTGTGTGGGTGGGCTGGAGACAGAGGCGAGGTGGGGGGGGGGGGGATGCAATGGCTACGTGGCATGGCGTCTGCTTCAGGGAGAAAACAGCCCACGTCAGTGAGGTTGCGGGTTCTGGCCGCCGCCAGGCTCGAGTAGAGGATCTTCCCACTGAAGGATGGAAGGACAGGAAGATCGAAAAACCTGCACGTTTTCAGTGACTAAACGGTCCCCTGGTTTCTTTTGGGTAGGGAAGCCCGACGTCTAGCCTTCTAGGATGAGGATGTATTTCGGAGGTCCCGTGTTTACGTTACGCACGTTAAAGAACACTTGGAAGTTCAAAATCGATGTCAGAGTAGGCTGCGTGCCGCTGTCCGGGCAAAATTTCCAAATTTCTACACAAGGGACATAATGATAATAATAATAATAATAAAAGGTTTCTCAAAACTTGATGTAATAATAAACATAAGTATTCTCAAAACTTGATGTAATCAAAAGAGGCAGTTTTTCTGAAAAAAAAAAAAAAACCTTGTAATTTTTTTTTTTAAAGAAACGAGTTTCCTCAAAACTTGGTGCAATAACAAAAAAAGAAGAATAAAAATCTTAAAACTTCAAATAATCAAAAACATAACTTTTTCAAAATCTGATGCAATCAAAAACACCATTTCCCCCAAAACTTGATGTAATCAAAAACACCACTTTTCTAAAATGATGTAATCAAAAACACCACTTTTCCCAAAACTTTTAATGTTATCAAGAACAACTTTTCTCAGGACATGATGTAATCAAAAACTTTTCTCAAGACTTGCATCTCATGCCCCGAGTGCCGCTTGAAATGCCATCCCTCACTGTGTTCCACACATGCCCGCCAACAGATCTATGGCCAAACTTTGAGCATTTCCGTTCGCGTGTTCTGTTGAATAAACGCTGCAGAGGTCAGACATGAGTCTCAGTGATATTATTACCAATTGTCCCAGAGCGGAAATATTTCAGGCTTCAAGTTTGGCCAAAGCTGGAAACACTCTGATGTGTAGCAATGTCTTTGTATAGTTATGACTCAGGAAGATAAACATCTCAGTCTTATTTAACACTACACACGCGTGTCAGAAATTCGGACAAATATACCGACACTTACATTAATTATTGTTCAAGCTTTTATCGGTAGTTCGTGTTGAACTCTTTTTATGTGGAATATGTGCTTTCTAAATGTGATTTACTGCATGACCAATATGCTTCTCTTCATAATATTAAACCTATAATGACGGCATTTTAAATGCAGTTTATTTTTGCTCCGTGCCTGATGCAAAAAACTATGAATCACGTGAGTATTTGTCCAGCTGAATACTATACATTTGACATGAAACGTCATCAGCGAGGTCGATTTTTATTTCATAAACCTTGAAGGATTGCAACAAACAACAAACACATAACAAAGCATATTTATTTTAAAAAAAATAAAAAATTATATAGTTCTCGAATTACATGCTCTTTCGTAATGGCCTAAATCTGACAAACCAAGTTGAGGCCTTTCGGCACTCCTGTATGTAAAAGTTACAAGTTTGTGTCATTAAATGGGTCAATTAAATTACGTATTGACACGCACACCCATAAAAGCATAGCTCATAAAAGACTTATGGTTCTTCTGAACACCTCAGAAACGATGTTTGTGTTTATCTTGGGGTTTAATGACACATCAGCACGATCACGGCTATGTTGTACAAAAATACAACAAAACACGCTAAGGTACGTTTACACGTTAAAAAAAGGCTGATCAAGAGAGCGGGACAGAAGACAGGGACAAGCAGAAAGAAGAGATGTCATCTCTAGACTGTTGAGAATGGCATTCCATGGGATACATCCCACTGATGGCGGGCTTTCACCGCCTGCAGGTGGGAGCAAAGAACCTACTTTATACCCCCGGCCCTTACAAGTGCTGAAAATGACACATACTATTATCGTAGATTGTAGATGGTGATATTTCTATTATTGCCCTGAACAAGAGTCAAGTTGACTCGAAAATTTGGCAGATTTGACCATCACTATCAAGTTCCTTATAGATTTCTGTGTTATTTGTTATTCTTGAATCGTTACCGGTCTGGCAGTTCTATTATATTTTTATAATATTTCTCTAAATGATTATCACTTACTAAATCTAAACAGTTCGGAGTTAGTTCAGACTACGAGAATCAAATTCTATATCAATCGTGGCATCTTCAAATCACGGGGATCATCAACCTACTTGTGAAAGCTATCGCACACATAATTGCTGAACACATTATATTTCTTAAATAAAGGTTTGATCGAGATTGGTGTCTGATTCATAGTGTAAACAAATCACGTCAGCAACATCGTGGCTGGAATCGATTCGAGTGTCCTTCATCGGGGGACGGGACGATACGAAGATCGAAAATCCGTATTTTCCAGTGAGTCAACAGTCCCTTGGCTTCCTCTGGGTAGGGAAGCCCGATCTCCGACGTCTAGCCTTCTTAGATAAGGGCGAATATATTTCTGAGGTCCCTGTGTACATTACACACGTCCAAGAACCCTTGCCAGTTCAAAATCGATGAAGAGTAGGCTGCGTGAGGCTGTCCGGACAAAATTTCCAAATTGCAAATTTCTATCCACAAACATTTTCAGCAAAAACAGGCAGCCACTTGGAGCCGAGATAATCCTTCTTTCTTAACATTGAAAGGCTTAAGAAAAACAAAAATGTGTGCATGTATTTGGTGTTTAATCTCACACGCCTCTTACCATGCCATAGCACGCGAGACCAACGTTTTATTGCCATCTGTGCAATAGCAGTTGAGTACAGCAAATACCTTGCAATGTACCCCAGTATATTCATTTTAACTGAAAGCCAAAGGTTTTAAGAACCACATACATAGATAGATAGGTATACAGATAGATAGATAGATAGATAGATAGATAGATAGATAGATAGATAGATAGATAGATAGATAGATAGATAG
>JBCAUA010445152.1:0-17624 GCA_038406235.1 Peronia verruculata | reverse complement strand
TTGCTGAACTATTGAGATCATTAATATTGGACAAAAGGTGTATCGTATCCTTGCAATGAGTTTGTTCGCAAAAGACCAGAACAAGGGGGTTCAAAATGTAATCTAGGAAATAAGATGCTCTTGTTGTGGGACCTGAGATAGATGAGACTATGCATTTTTATCATACATTGAAAGGGAAATGAATAATCTTTACAGTGATGCCAATAACTCCATAAGCTCAGAATTTGACGACAGCCTGATTTCATGGTGGTGCATCTCTACAAAAACACACACGTACACTTTCACACGCACGTAATATCCTGTTTTATAGTTCTTTTTCATATTCATAGACCCCCAACCTCATTTTAAATTAAGATGGTAACAAGATGTGTTTTTCAGGAGAACTGGCACTTAAATTTACTGACATCTTTATAATTTCTCGAGGAAGGCGATCCCAGATCATAGGGCCAAAATGATCTTTCGCCTATAGTTTTATAGTAAACTAGAAGAGAACCCACGGCCTTGTAACTTCAAGTGTATGGCAAAGCGTGTGTACCTCGATTCTGATATTTTGGTTTGGTTGACTGAACTGAATGTTTTTCGTTTATTCAAAGAAAAAGTGCTTTGAACACGTCATATTTTCGAAGGTCCAATAATATCAAATTAATTATTGGGAGGTTTAGTCTAGTTATGTCAAGAAATTTTCTAAAATGACGAGATGGCATATTATTCTATGATATTAAATGAATCAAATATGGAGCGGGCAGATTCCCCTTTACAAGTCAGGCGTTAAATGGTCTCAGACCGCCACTCACAATGGAGGTCAAAGTTCACAGCTTGTGTGCTTGAATCTAACCATGTCATCACACATACACAGCCTGGTTTAAGAGCATGCCACTTACTGATACTGTTCCGTAGATCACGGGTGCAAAAGAATTTTTGATTGTTTCGTTTGTTGAAAACAATATATATATATATATAAACAAACAAACAAAACAAAACAAAAAAAACGAAACAAAACAAAACAAAAACAAAAACAAAACAACAGCATATCTCGAATTTGTGTCAGACATTATCCTAGGCCGTCAATAAAATTTTGTATGTTCCCCATGTTTATGAATATAACACACAAGGTCATGCCTACAGGTTTAGATGCAAAACGATAGAGAGTTTGATAAAAGATGTCATTCACCAGCTCGTGTCGAGATGGTATCACCAATGGAGACGAGCCAGGGCTGAGACTGGCATGGGGAGGCATGACGACCTCCTATTCTATGAAAACGGCTGAAACTCTGCTCAAGTTAAAGATCTAAGGCTTTATCACAAGCTCGTGGAAGGTCTTGCAAAATCTATCATGCGATGCACCGTAAAAAAGAGGAGAGGAAGGAGACGAGAATAAACGAGAGACTAACATTAGAGGGATGGATCAGTCTCCGTCTTGAGGAAAACAGAAATTTATAGAGAAAGATCGTCAAGATATCATCATTGAGCCCCAAACAGCATGGCGCCTTCAACTATGCTACCACCTAACTTATATGAAGCCACACGTATTCCTTATTTTATTTATTTATTTAGAGGGGGATAGGGGGCACAGCAGAATTATCAGGTAGAATGTTGTCTCACAAAACATAAACAGCGCATATAAACGTAATAATGTCAATCCATAGTCGGCCCTTGATAGTTTAACTGCTTTACTCGTACATGACATTGTTTTCAAGAATTACAGCTGTAAGTATTTGATATACGTTTCATGTAAGCTTTTAAATACTAACTTGATCCCGAATTCTGGCATTGTGTTTGTTCTTTCTTATTTGGCACAACAATTAAGCTTTCAAGGACCGAACCAAGATTTTCTAAAAACAATAAAGTTTTCAAGGGTGGATGGACACCTGCGTGAAACACTTTCGAATGCTGCACTCATGTCGAAGAAGATTTTGCTCAATATAAAGCATGCAGAATAGCTTGTTTACGTTTTTGTCTTTCCGAATACCACATTCAGCTCTTACTCTTATAGGTCACGCATTAATAACAGAGAAGAATGCGAACAGCTGAAAAATGCTTTAGCACATTAATCCTTAGAGTCCGCCGAGCCATTCCACATTGTGGTCAATCATTTTTCAACATCTCAAAATAATTGACGAAAAGCACACTTTTGATGTCATTTTAAACCGTTGACATCCATCACAACTGTTAGAAATGAATGAGAAAAGGCGATACAGAGCACTGAATTAGGCTGTCCACTACAATACAAATCTCGTCAAATGGTGGGTAATTGGCCAACATCTTCACGGCAAGTGGAGTGGTGAGCCGGATTCTAAGAGTTAATAGCTGACTCTGCCGCTACAGATGGAGATGATAGAGGAGCTATTTCTAAAAAAGATACTTTTTTCTTCACAATCTTTTAAATTGAAAACCTACTCAAATACCCCACATTGAACTGAAATTTGCTTTCATATCATCGATATCCTATGTAAATTTTATTATTTTTTCTTTGTTGATCCGATGATAAACCAAAAGATTCCAGATTTTGGTCAGTACCACCATTTTATTGAATTTTTTTGAACTTTTCGAATTCCCGGATTGTTGCTTGCATATGTTAGTGCATGAAGTTAGTTGCCGGCAAACAGTCCGTCTTAAAGTTTGAGACGTGTGGAAAAGATGATAATAGCGATAACAACATCTTAATCTCAGCGTTTAACATTCCTGTGTGGATTGTGGCAGCGGGAATGACTCGATGCTGAATCGTGCGTTAACAGGAGTGTGATGTTTACAGCCATTTAAGATGTCTCAAAGACCGAACATTTCAAATGTTCTGCACCCAGTGAGCCATTTTGATTGTCCGCCAAGTTGCTTTCCGTTGCCAAGTGTAAGAGATATAACATGTGCAATGTAAAGAATCACGTTTTGTCTTGCTATTTCTCTCTCTCACACACATACACACACACACACACACACAGAGAGAGAGAGAGAGCGAGAGAGAGAGAGATTTCTAAAAACTTCACCATATGATTTATATGTCTTTTTCTCTTATGATATATCTTTGCATATTTTTTTTTATTATTATTTTTATTTCTATTTATTTTTATCTTATTATTATTATTTTTATTATTTGTGCTTTACATGTTTCAAATTACAAAAGAAAATGTGTCTTCCCCTCTTTGCCATGACTAGTTTACATCTTATACTTGGCAAAGGAAAGCAACCAGACTGGTGGAAAGAAAAAAACCGGCTCATTATTGCAAAAATCATGCAAACTCAGATACTCTGACCGTCATCTGCAAATGTTACTGTACTTATAACACATAGTGTAGTTTCAATCAGGATGGGTCGTGCAGGACAGGACAGGACGAGAAATGTTAATAACCGTCAGTGCAGAGATCTGACTGTTTCAATCGTCTGCATACATCAGGCATGTCCAAGTCCGACCCAGGGGCCAGTTACGGCTCGTGCAAAAAATTCCCCTGGCACACAGCCTCTGTGATGTTTCAAATGAATCAAGATTTGTTTCATCTTCTAGAAGGTTTTTCTTTTTCTCAGTCGGACTTTCACTTCATTTTATGTTGTCTTCAAAATATAAAAGGCAGAGTGATTTGGGTAAAAACTTGTTTAGAGTTGCTTTTGTTCTATGTTTAGAGTGTGAAGAATATGCCCTTTGTATATTAAAATGTTCATTGCAGTAATTTTAACTGTTCAAAGAATGTTAGGGTGAATGGTCGGTAACCATACAGTTTCACGTCAACAGATCTGGTCCTCTTTGCAAAAGATTTGGACATCCCTAGCATAGACCATAAGATATAAAGTAGGAGTGGTCGTATTTATAAATAGAAGTAGATTATGACCTTACCTTAAATAGGTGCCAAGTCGACGAAATACGACGGTAAAATCATTCAAAGAAATAGCAAATGTGTCGCCATTTTTTTTTCAAGCCGGCACGGCTGAGGCTGTTAGATCAGAATTTCAGGACACAAAGATTAGAGTGTGCTGTAACCTGGCTGACCTAAAACTGACCACTGTCCACCTACAAGGTGACTAGCTTGTCGGCCAGCCGTCGTTATCACAAAGTCCTGATAAAAATTGTTCAGGAGCGTCGTCCATACTGAATGTGGTATCTCTGTCTCAACAGAACAGGCATGTGCCCCCAGAGTGGACTCCTATATGACTGGACACTGGGTCAGAAAACGGCAGAAATAATCAGATGGCAAACATAAGGACAGCTCATTTGTGTGATATATGCAGCCACAACGAATCGTGCGTCCATTTTGCACCAAATTAAGCTACTAATGTCACGCAGAGACTTAATTCATAAATTTTCATGTGCTGAAAAATGCTACGAGCTAACTTGATTCCAGCCAGAGATATTGCAAATTGAAGAGACATAGGGTGTGACCCTTCAGCAGATGCTAAACTCAGGTAGGAGAAAAATCAGCAAAAATGAACAGTTCAACACAAAGCTTTAAATATTCACCTCCAAACGTCCTTATATATATGTATGTAAACTACCAGTAAGAACAACATTTTCTTATTCAGAGATAAATCTTCTCTCAGTTTTTGCAATATCAGAGCATTGCTAGCAGATCATCTTCATCATAAGGGGGCGCAGTGGCTCTGTGGTTTGGCGCCTGCTCCAGAGTGAAATCAACTCACGTCGGTGAGGTTACGGGTTCTGACCAACTCGCAGGCCCTCCCGTTGGGGGGATGGAAGGACATGAAGATCGTAAGACCAGCATTTTTCCAGTTACCCAACAGTCCCCTGGGTTCTTCTTGGTAGGAAAGCCCCACGTCTAACCTTCTCAGATGAGGACGAATATATTTCGGAGGTCCCGTGTGTCCGTAAAGTACCTTAAAGAACATTTGGCAGTTCAAAAATCGATGTCCCGACAAAATTTCCAAATTCCAAATTTCTACCCACAAAAAATTCTCAGCAAAAACAGGCAGCCTCTTAAAAAAAAAACAAAAAAAACGAGTTAATTCTACTTTCTTAGGACTGAAAGGCTTAAAAAAAAAAAAAAAGATCTTCATCACATTCAAGTTGTGATCTCTCTGTTCCGGCACAATGTCTTAGGACTCATTCTGATTAGCAGAGAGACATTTTGGTCTTTTGATTTACAATGCAAAGAAAGTTGCTCCATCTTTTTTTTTTTTTTTAATCCACTTAATGACAGCTGTTGGAATGATTGGCCGTACAGCAATGACGTTTGTATTAATTGGTCACAGCATCTGTCAGAGTGAATTAGCATCACATTATTAACGAAACAGCTGAATGCCTCCCCATTATAGGACAACTCACGATAGTAAAATAAACAGAGATTTTAATACTACGAGTGAGATTTTTGGGGGGTGGGGGGGGGGGGAGGTGGACACTGAAACAAAAGGATTGCTCGGACAGAGGTACTACGCCTACTCTTCACCGAATTTTAACTGATAAGGGTTCTTTAACGAGTGGAGCGTACACACCGGACCTCCGAATTATATTAATCTCTGTGCAAGAAGGCTAGACGTCGGGCTTCTCTACCCAAGAAGCCAGGGGACCGTCACTGGATAAATGCAGTTTTCGATCTTCACATCCCTCCATCCCCCATGGCAAGATCCGCGAGCAGGCTACGACGTGGGCTGTTCACCACTGAGCGGACGTCACACTTCATGGCCAGGACGACCCCCTTCTATGAGAGCATTACGTACTAGTGCATTGGTAGTCTAATGGTAGTATTCTGAGAGTAAAGCATCTAAAAACTTCACTGTCTCAAAGTGAAGGGAACACTTCACTCCGAAACAAAAAGGTGCCGTCTATTTGGACCTATTGGCCCAGCTAGACCTGGAGTCTATTTGGGCCTCTTGATGCACTGCTTTCTCTCTGTCTGTGCGTAAGAAAGTTATTGTGTCCAGTTTGTTATATAACGGGTCGGAAAGGGGGGGGGGGGATTTTGGCACCAAAAAACTGCGAACAGGCGCTCCCATGCGATAGTCAATAAAAAAAATTTTTTTTTCGATTTTACTATGTGATGCAACTTTTTTCTTTGCCTATGCTTCCTCATTGCAATACTAAGCTCAGATAGACACTCCGCTATAATTTTTTTTTAAAAAGTAACAAACAAACAAACGAAAATAAGTAAACAGCAGTGATATTGCTTCCATTGTTCGTGTATTGGAAACCACCAAAGTTCTGAGATCATGGAGTTGAGAACAATAATATAGGGAAGGATTATAAACATGCCCACAAATAAAATTGGGAATATCTTGTTATTATGTTGGAGTTTAAAGACACATCATCGCGATTACGGCTATATTGTGTCAAACACGGTAAGATACGTTTACACGTCAAGAAGAGAGGAAAGAAAGCGGGACAGAAGACAGGAGCAAGGAGAGAAGAGATGTTTCCCCTGGATTGTCGAGGGTGGCAATCCATGGGAGAAAACCCACGGATGGCCAACTTACACCGCCTGCAGGTGGGAGCAGAGAACTTCTTATAAACCTGAGCCCCCGCCGGGGAAAATTTTAAGTATCAGAATTGATATTAACAATATGGCGAACAAACTGAACATAACATGATAAAAATCTCTATAAATTTAATTGTTTTTCAAATCTATATTTCTACGGCTTTCCTCATGAATTCTAATTTCGTAAGAAAGAAAATTTAAAAAAAAAAAGGATATAATTACGTTAAAAATGTCTGCAAAATTAACTTCTCCTCCTTTTTCTACCGCCCTTCATCACCATGATATCACCGCCACCACCGCCACCACCACCAGCTTTATCACCACCATAGGTACTACCTTTATCATCATCATCACCATCAACAGCATTTATAAAAACGTCTTAAAATTTAAGACAGACTGCATTAAAAAGAAAGATAGAAAGAAACAAAGAAAGAGAGAAAGAAAAAAAGAAAAAATCTTTCGAGTTCAAGGTTAAAAAAGTGAAAATTAATGATGTTTCTGGTCTCTTTTCGAACCTCATGGTAGGAAGAGAATCATCATCATTCAATGTTAAAAAAGTGAAAATTAATGATGTTTCTGGTCTCTTTTCGAACCTCATGGTAGGAAGAGAATCATTCATCATTCAATGTTAAAAAAGTGAAAATTAATGATGTTTCTGGTCTCTTTTCGAGCCTCGTGGTGGGAAGAGAATCATCACCACCCGTCATCAACATCCACATAACAATCATCAATAGCCCTAGCATAATCATTTTATGACATATAAGAAGACCGTCTAACCGGAAACTAAGTGAACGACTTTAAAATATCAGAAGAAGTATAAAAAACACTGATGTTAATACTCTGCCAGATTTTCGAGTCAGCTTGACTCCTCTTCAGGGCAACCATCACCATCACCATTACCATCATCATCATCATCATCATCATCATCATTTTACAAAAATATCTTATAATTAAGATGACTGTCCACCGGCATGACAACTTATCCAATACATCAAAAAGGTGGAAAACAATATGAAGATGTTCGAATTGATATTTGTCCTGTTTGTAGATATTGTTTGCTGCTTTTTGTTGTTGTTGTTGTTGTTGTTGATGTTGTTATTGTGTGCGTATGTTGTCTTCGTTGATATGTAGATTGTTGTAGATTTGTAGTACTGTTTTTTTTTTTTTTGTACGTTGGTTATAGTGTATCGAACATGTTATTATGATGACTAAGGAGAAACACCTGAGTTGGCGATGTTGAAGATGTTGTCGTTCTTGGTTGTGGTCTTGATGGTGGTGATTAATTGTAATGGTGATGAAGTGACGATGGTCGTGGTGATGATGGTAGCGGTTGTGATGGTAAGGTTAATGATTATGCTGGTGATGATAGTGATTGTTATCAATTGATAAATTATCACCGTTCTCATCATCATCACCATCAGCAGTATGAGCACTCGTGCCCATCCACACCACTAACACCATCGTCATTCTATGAACGAATGTCTTACAATCTAAAACGACTGTCTACCAGCAACTAATGGAATACATTTTTTTTAAAATGAAGAACTTGATATTGAACAATTTTTCAAACCCAATGGTAGATCGTTTCGCAGATTATCTGCTCCTTCCAAAAGAGGAACTCATGTAAGGGGAGATCATTTTGACCAGACCTGTTACTTCCTTTTATGAACATATTATCACAATAAGAAGGAAATATTTTCTTTACATCATACTTTTTTCATGGTATATGTTTTAAGTAAAGGGAGTAAAGCTGATTTTTGTCTTCTTTACACTGCTTGTTCAGTCCCTCTTTTGTCTGGTAAAGAGAGGTAATAGGACTGTGCACAACGATCTTCCATTGGTTCTTTGCCTAGGCAATAATATATATATATAAAGTGTAAAAAGGAACACCATTATTATCAACACCACCACATCATCATATAACTATCATAGTCACAGTACCATCATCGCCACCATCATCGTCATCATCATGATCATCATCATTTTATAAAATAGAAAAAGACTGTTCAATTGGCAACTAACTAAACAATTTAAAAAAGCAAATAACACATTTATAAATGACTTCTTCTTGATGTTCAAACTGAAAACCGAATTTTCAGACCACATTGGTCCTTCTTCAGGGCAATAAAGTCAACATATAAAAATGTCCACCATCATCATCATCACCACCATCATCGTCATCATCACCATCACCGCAATCGTCAGCACCATAAGCACCATCATTTTATAAAAATACAATATAAAATACCATAAGCACCATCATCACCACTATGCCTTTATTACTATCACTCTTATCACCAGCATAGCCATTAACCTTACCATCACTACCATGCCACCATCATTTTACAAAAAAATATTATCTTAAAATGAAGATGACCGTCCACCGGCAACTAATCAAATACAGCAAAAAAGTGGAAAAACAATGCATAGAATTTTCAATTGAGTTAATAAAGAAAACTAACATCGCTAGCCAAATTTTCGAGCCCGCTTAACTCTTCGTAGGGGCAATAATGAAAAGATATAAAATGTCAATAGGGCATTGCTGTAGACGAAAGGAAATGTCAGTTAAATGCTCTGATTATCATATAAGAGAGGCTTGTCAAAGTTGTCTAAAAAAGGAATAAAAAAATACATTTTTAGAGCAATTAGATCTTTTCAACTGCTGATTTACAATGTTCAAACCACCATCATCACCACCATCATTATCACCATCATCATCACTACATCTTTATTACTATCATTATCATCACCATCATAATCATTACCATCATTACCACTACCACCATCAACACGACCATCGTAACTTCATCACCATTACAATTAATCGCCACCATCAAGACCACTACCAAAAACGACAACATTTTATCATCGCCAACTCAAGTGTTTCTCCCAGATCATTACATCGTGATTAACTGATCAACTGTAGTGAAGATCAACCTGGCTTTCAAGTGAGAAATACAAAGTGGTGACGATGATGTCATTTGTTTCACCTTCCCTGTAAAGATCGTTGCTTAACGTGGGACAGGTCACATCCTTATCAAATCTTGGGGTTGTACGCGACTGCTGGGTACTGTGCCCCGCCAAACTGCCTCATGTCGACTCTGGTACTTACGTTAATTTGTTACTTTCGAAGATGATAACTTAAGATGTCCATTTATGTTAAGAATTAAACTCTTAATTGTTATTTAGTTTTTCTCCATAGTCATCTCAATAACAATGTTTGATACACTATAACCAAAATACAAAAAATCAATACTACAAATCTACAACAATCTACATAACAACGAAGACAACATACGCAAACAATATCAAAAAAGCAGCAAACAAAGTCTGTAACATGACTACCAAATAAACATAAGTAACAATATTGTAGTCAACAACAATTCAACAACAATAACAACACACACACAAATACACACAGATAAAATACAAATGTACTGACGGACTGTTGTTATTGTTTCTGATTACAATGTTGTTTTAGACATGTGTTGGGTTATAGATGTGGTTAAATGCTGTAGCTGCTATATACTGACGAACTTTAAAAAAACACAACACTTGAAAATGATTCTGCTGACGGACTTTAAAAACGCAACACTTGATATAAAGAATCATTTTCAAGTGTTGCGTTTTTAAAGTCCGTCAGTATATAGCAGATACAGTATATAACCACATCTATAACATAACACATGTCAATAACAATACTGTAGTCAATAATAATAACAACTGTAACAAAGACTTCAACGACACATAACCAAAATTAAATTAAAAAACAACAACAACAACAGTAGCAGCTACTGTCAACACCTTATATAACATGACATAACAAATGTCAATAACAAAACCGTAATCAAGAACAATCTCAACCACATCTACGACAACGGAAGGAACAATCAACATCAACGATAACAACAGCAACAACAACAAGAACCACAACAACAACAACAACTGTCGGATCAATAGCAACAGATGAGAAAATAAGTCATTGAAACTCTTTTGTTATATTTTTTTTTCATTCTACTTTATTGAAATAGACTAACAACAAAAAGTACTGAAAGTGATTTTTTAAAAGTACTCAAAGCATTGTAAGTAAAAGCTCATAATGAAAAGGGTGAATTACAAATGGAACCCTACCCAAAATGATCACGAAAGTCCATGAAAAAAAAAATAAATAAATAAAAAAATAACAGACTTGCAATGCGCCAGGTAGCTTTAACTAAAGCATTTCCAGTGATCATAGTTTGTATGAGAAAAAGTAACAAAAGGAGAACAATATCCATATTAAAGAAGTATTGATGAGAGTTGTCTTGGCAAAAGTAACGAAATGAGACCAGCTCAGCAGATAGAAATGAACAGAAGACATTGAATAGCTCATATTCGACGAAGCAAAATCCTGGAAATCCCGGGCGGAGTGTTTGTACCCCCTTACTAGAAATAGAACAATGGTTGATGTTTGTTACCCCTCCACCACGAGATCTGAGCGAGAACAGTTATCACCGATACTGTGCATTTTTATGTGTTTTCTATTTCAATGTGAACAGTTTGAAGTGTTTGTACCCACTAGCCTACTAAAATTAAGGAGGATTTCCAGCCGTTCGCTTGGTCGGAGCAAATCTATTGAATAAAACGTCAGTGACAAAGTGGTCAGTAAGGAAGATCATTATTGAAAGACACTGTGGTTTAAGGCAGAGGTCATGATATAAGATTAACCCATAAAATTGAACTAAATAAAATGCACGTCTTTCACGAGAAAAGTAACAAGATGAGATCAATCCATGTAGAAAATTTAAGCTATGAGATCTTTAACGAAAAGTCATAAATTACAACATGAGAACAGCTCCTATGAAAGAACTGAGTTATCACCTTAAGGGAAAAGTAATAAACCAGATTAGTTCGTGAAGAAAAATCAAATATAATGGGCTGTTGTCATGGGAAAAGTAACAATTTGAGAGCAGTTTTTACAGAAATATTTATTAATATTATATCCAAAGTATCTCGGAGTAAAGTAACAAATCATATTTAAAAGTAACAATAATCTCATTAAGACAATAGCTCATTTGAGAATAGACTTATACAATTACCAAGCAAATTTAGGCCATGTCATGTATGGACAGTAAAATGACACACAGACCAGTGATAAGCAGTTGCAGATTATCATGACAGCAATAGATGACACTGTTCTTAGCAATAATGTTTCCTTAATATAATTGCTGCAGTTAAAAGAAAAAAAAAGAGGAAAAAGAAAGATCACAGTATTTTATTCTAAAAATGAAAGAGATAATGATGATTATTGCCCCGACGAAGAGCCAAGCCGGCTGGAACATTTAGCTAGCGATATTAGTTTCTTTTATTAACTCAGTTCAACATTCTTCATATTGTTTTTCCACTTTCTTTTTTGATGTATTTGATCAGTTGCCGGTGGACAGTCATCTTAATTTTAAGATTTTTTTTTTTTTTTTTGTGTAAAATGAAAGAGATAATGATATTTATCATAATTTAATCCTTTTTTTTAAATCTTCAGTTCTGGGTAAAAATGAAACATTTTGACTTTGTCATTAATTTCACTCTATGGATCAGGTAAGAATTTTTTTTTTCTTTAATGCAGACTATATCTAAGACTACTGATAAAAAAAATAATAATAATAAATAATTAATACTAAAAAGCAAACCCCTATTAGCACTAGTACCACTACTGATAATTTATTTAGATGATGAAAATGCATCATAGAAAGTGTAACAATCTGTGGTCATAGGTCACTTGCATGAATATGATTATCTAAAAATGGTGCATTGATGCCTCTTTGTCCCAGTTTGTTTCTTCCATGTTCAAATCCAAAATCCACGCACATCATGTTTTGCTGTTAACTGCCGATGAGACTTTATGTTTTCTAGAATAGAACGACACAGCCTACGCATTTCAACTTAGCTGAATCTATATTATAAAATTGAAAGAGAGCCCACAATAGGCTTATGGATTCGAAAACTGCTGAATCGATCCATCTGAAATTTGGCACACAACATTGTTGCATATGGATCTGTGTTTCTATGTACACAAACCCGATAACAATTCAATAGCTGACTTTATTCTACACATGACATGTTCAAAACATGTTTCTTTTTATTTAGTAACATTCATTTTGATCACCCAAATTATCAACATGGAGGTGCACACGCTTTGCCATACAATTTAAGTCGCAGGACTGTATTTTAAAAAAAACCTCCTACGGAGGCTGTAGGTTCTCTTCTAGTTTGAAATAATTCCTCAGATCATTATGGTTAGAACGTTGTCACACAAGAGGCGACAAGAGGGCGACATGGATTACATCCTGGTAATGAGCCTTGGTTTCATACTGCCCAAGAAAATTCATCAACGCCAGCAAAATGTTTGATTTCTTTTAACTTACTTATGTTCTGAATTGTATTTCTTATTTCTAGTCATTGTCAGACAAAGATCGGTATAGAAGACATTGTAATTATTAGTGATTTTCTTAGACAAATTCTTTCATACAAGTAAATTAATAAAAAAAACAAACAAACAAACAAAACAAAATCAAAAAACATAAAGAAAAAGAAGAAGAAGAAAAAAAAAAACGGAGAGAAGTAGTAAGCATTCTTTATGACCAATCAAACATTAAAAAATATAAAATATGTAATATATACACACAAAAGTATACAACAATGGATATATAAAAAGCGGCATAATAAAAGTTTACCTTTGATTTAAAAAAAAAAAAAAAAAAGAACAGCAAAGAAGAATAAAGCAAAAAAAGAAAAAAAAAAAAGAAATTTTACCGGTCTATTTGCTTTTAAATAAGCAATTTATTTTCATTGTCAAGGAAGATTTCAATGTTGAAGGGATTTTCATTGAAAATGTTATTTATAACTTCGGGGGCAAGTTTTCTCTAGGCCTAAATATGTAAAGAGTCTTTCATTATTTCCTCATGTAATATATACATATACTATGATGTAATAGTACCCCCTGAGAGTAAGGCTTAAGAAGGCCAACTCGTGTCAATGCCATTTAAAATAAATCATTGTGTCGCGTTTCCACTAATTTAAACTATTATTATGACATTAAAAAAAAAAACCCTTAAATTCAGATACGTATATGTGCTGGAAAATGTCTTGAGCCATTTCTGATTCTAGCCAAAGACACTGCATATTGAAGAGTGAGACACGAGATGACTTCTCAACAGCAACGAAATCAGGAGAAAATTCGTTAAAAATGAACAATTTAGCGGAGAGAGATCTAAATATTCACTTCTCAACATTTTTATATTCTTATACCCTTAAGGAAAGACACTTAATTTTCCTCAGCCCAACCATCTGTAAAACGGGTACCTGATGTATATCGAGTGAAGTACAGTGACGCTGCACTGCGGCGAAGCGGTCTGAAATAGCCAAGCCAATTTCCCCTCTTGGGGGTCAGGGGATTGTTCTTTTACTTTTCTTTAATTTTAAAATCTCCCCAAAAGAACAATTTTTCACATTCAAAGATGAACCTTTCTTTGGGTTTGACAATACCAAAAAAACATCGTATCCGGCTAAGTTCAGCATATTCAAGCCCCCCCCCCCCTCCCCCCCGGCTTCTCTGTTCTGATCCAGCGACTTACCACTTATTCCGACTATTCTGAGACAATCTGTTTTAGTATGAAAAGGGTTAAAAAGCCATCAGGGTGGCAGTAACAGCTGATATGATGATCAGAGTCAGGTAGTAGCTGGAGGTAGAGGCCGAGTCTTTCGGACGCGGGGTCATCACCATGGAATCATCCTGGAGACCGGCCTGGATATTAGAGACTTGCTCGGAGACTGTCTTTCCATTTTCTTCGCACTTCACAGTTTCCTGCTCGGCCTGTCCAAGGAATTCTCTGAATTCTAGTTCACAGAATCAATATATATATATATATTTAATTAAGAGGTCGTTAGGAAGGATTGGTTAATTATAGCTAACAATGTTGATAAGGTAGTTTTGTTTGTTGTAATTCATATACGTACATACATACATACATACATACATACATACATACATACATACATACATACATACATACATACATACAAACATACATAGAAAACGGCGACAAAAAGTCATACAGTCCAATATCAACAGAGTAGCAAGAAAACCATTCTCACCCTCGTAAACACCAAGGACAGGGCTGAGTCCTCTCTTTGTTTCCAGCCCTTAAATACCGGGCAATTTCAGGGCGAGGGTGGAAATTGAATGCCGGGAAATACTCTGACATTTTGTTATTTAAACAAGAATGTTTCCCACACATCTTGTTTTAGGTAATAACTTTTGCCCGACTTTTTTGTGTTCGTTATATCAACACAGTTTTTCCTAACAATTTAATGGTGTTTTTTTTGTGTGTGTGTTTTTTTTTTTTTAACAACGTAGAAGAATTTATACACTGTTTGAGACACAATTTTCCTTAGACCATATGTTATCTAAGAGTTCTGTTTACAGAAAAAGAAATGTCTTTACATTTCAAAACTGTTGACACAAAAATTTGTGGTGACATCCTTATGTTGTAACATTGTCCTAACATCTCAATATCGCATAAAGAAAAGTTTTTCTCAAGTCCTAATGTGAGTCACACAAAACCTTGCCTTACATCCTAACAATGTATATATATATATAAAATAATATCTCATATTCTTAAATTGTATGAAAACAAAAAGACATTGACCTTAAATTCTAATATTGTTTGTAGAAAAATCGTCCTTACATCCTGATCTTGTGTAAAGAAAAAAAAGTATACTTACATTCTAATACTGTTTACAGAAAAAAAAAATGGTTTCCAATATTATCTGTCCCACCCCAAAAGAGGGACTCGTGTTAGGGAGTTAGCGCGATCATGATAACTGTATCATAACCGGTACAAAATAACAGCCCTGACAGTAATGATAACTGGTCCCAGTAATTTGTTAGTTCCATCCTTTGGCGAATTCCAGAACAGAATAATAATAATAATAATAATATAGTACATTTATTAAGCGCCTATGCAAAGCCCCAAGGCGCTTTACAATAACACATTCATTAACAACACATAGTTCATCATTAATAACTACCTCCATACACACACGTGCACGCACACACACACACATACACACACAAACACATACTCACACACACACACACTTACACTTCATTATGATCCAAGATATTTTTCAAACAGGTAAGAATGACAGTAAGCGGCCAATTATCAAGGAAATGTATTTGGGGGTCCATTATTTAGTCGCTCCAGGGTCAACAACCGAGGGGACGGGTTAAGTGACTGTGCCTGGAGGACATACTACAAAAAGTTGCGGGTTCGAATTATACAGGGGTCGAAAACAAAATTAAAGTGGTCTGCTTTTTTTTTTTTTTTAAATTTAACTGGTAACTCAGTCGTAGCTTATCGGGTAAAAAAAGTAGGTGTCCAGCCTAGTGATCCAGAGTGTGCTTTTTACAGTTCAATCGGATGTAGAGTAGGTGGAGAAGTCGCTGTCCGGGAAAAATTCCAAATTTCAAATTTCTAGCCACAGAAATTCTCCTCACCAAACTAGGCACTCATTTAAAGGCAAGATAACCCTGCCTTTATTCTTACAATTGAAAGGCTAAGAGGCTACACATAAATATAAGTAATACACTCATTGGCGCAACTGTATGCAACAATAACAATGGACGAATACAGTATGAACGAATCTCTCGTTTTTCTATACAGACACCGGGATACTGCTATACCAAACAACTACGTATTTTCTCCATTCTTATTGGGACGTCTATGGAGAGACAGCGGGACTATGGACATGGTGTGCTGCCAGGAACAGAACGTCGACCTTTACTCCACCTACGTCGATCTGACCAAGGAATTCGATACTGTTAGCAGAGATGGCCTTTGGAGAATCATGCCCAACTACGGATGTCCCAGAAAGTTCGTCACCATCATACGGCAACTACACGATGGGAAGCTGGCCTGAGTCCAAGACAACGGAAAGACTTTAGAACCATTCCCTGTCTCCAGCGAGGTCAAGCAAGAGTGTGTTCTTGCCCCTACCCTGTTCAGCCAAGTTTTCCGCCATGCTGACAAATGCCTTCAGAGACGATGACGTAGGCATTAGCATTAGGTACCGCACACATGGAACACTCTTCAACCTCTGTAGGTTTCAAGTAAGAGCCAAAACGAGGACTGACACCATCAAACAACCTCCTGCTTGCTGACGACTGTGCTCTTAACGCTATTTCCGAAGCTGCCATTCAACACAACGGTCTTACATTCTCTGTTGTCTGACGTCTTTGATCTCATAATCAGCACAAAGAAGACTGAGATGATGCGCCAGCCAGATCCAAGAAAGCCATGCCTTGAACCAAATATCTTCATCTACGGGCAGCGATCGAATGCCGTCGATAAGTTCACATACGTAGGAGTACACTCTCTCGAACTGATCTTTCTATCTGTTCTTCAACCCGAACTATTCGCAACTGAACATAAGAATGTCTCTCGTTCTTATTCTCTACATATATTAAGAACATTATTTGCCCTGACTTTGTTTCCCTATTTATTGACACCAGTCCCTGATTGCTAAGACTACATTCAATAGAGGGTTGTTTAAGCTTTGAAATGCTACCAAATGCATCTTTGCATATTAGAAAAAAAATAAAAAAAAGCCGAGTAAACGCTATTGACGACACCAGTGACTTTGCTATTTCACTTTATATTACTATTTAAAGCATTGTTTCCCTCTAACTGACTGTCTTTACTTTCTTCTTTATAAAATAAACATTTAATGATATTAGTCTCTGGTTAATCTGATTCTCTTCGGTAAAGTACAGATTAATTTTTAAAATGATATCAAATTCATCTTTATCTGTTCAAAAAGCCAAGTTACTGGCAATTGAAAATGTATGTATGGATGGATGGATGGATGGATGGATGGATGGATGGATGGATGGATGGATAGATGGATGGATGGATGGATGTCTAGATGGATGGGTGGATTGATGAATGGATCAATGGAAAATAAAATGAAGACAACATCTTGTCAATGCTCTCCGAGAATGATTGCCATGAACTACTCTGTCTGTCCATTGCTATGTATTTCCTAATTGTACGTTGCTAAATTGTACTGTACCAGTGTTTTGGAAATAAAGAACTTGTTATGTATGTATGTATGTATGTGTGTATGTATGTATGTATGTATGTATGTATGTATGTATGTATGTATGTATGTATG
>JBCAUA010445042.1:0-17628 GCA_038406235.1 Peronia verruculata | reverse complement strand
CGAGTGGTGTAGGGGACGCCTCATTCCTTTTACACCAGATCCAACAGGAAGAGTTCTCTGCTGCTGTTGCTAGCTCATGAAGGGCACTTCTAATATTTCGGCCACTTAAGTTGAGCTTCCTTAGTAGAGAATATACTGTCGATATATGCATATATGCATTTATGTTAAAAAAAATAACACCACGCCACATTTGCCATGAGGCTTGAGGCCTGGCTTATGTCCACAGGCTTGTACATGTGTAAGGCCCAAAACACTGCCAAGCTTAAGCCAATTGCAAGCAACTCACTCGTCAACTCTGCCTGGTAGTGTCGCATCAGTGTCTGTCTCCTCTATCTCCAGATAGTGCAGGCTGCCCTCTTCAAAATAAACAAGGCATCTGAGGACCATATATAGGGGATAAACACATGATAACAATCAAGAGATAAAAAGTTAACACTATAAACAGTCTGTATGCAGACAATGACCTGCTGGAAAATGAGCAGACAGTTCGAAATTTTGAGACGTGGTGCAGACAAGAGTATCTTCATCTTGTCTTGAAATAATTTTAAGACTACAAAACCCCTTCAAAATGTATAACATACTTATAAGACTTCCATCTGAGAAAACTAGACAACAAACTTTCCCATCCTTTCTAAGTGAGTTTTATGTCATGCTAAAATATGGCTCTGAAATCCTTTTGTTCCCTCCTGATCTTAATATGCCTAAATCCTTTATTTTGTTCTCTTAACTGGTGGCTCATGTATTTCTTGCTCTTTAACCTTCATCAAGAGTGAACTTTCAAATTTAACTAACTGCAGATCTTTTTCAACAATGAAACAAACCTGTTTGTTCAAATCTTATTTGGAGAGTCATTTACTGTTGGTATGGACTATACCTTTTTGTATTTTTTTTTTCTTTTCTTTTTTTTTTTTGTCTCTGAAGACTGTTAAGTTAAAGTTGTATTGAAATGAGCTCAACATTTTAAGTGTTATCAAGAGAATAACTGAATCTGATATTTTCAAAGAAATGAATAGTGCTCATCCACACAGTTTCTTCATTAAATGTAGAAACTTCAGAATGGTACAGAAGACTCCTCACAACTCACATACTATGTGGGTATGAACAATCATTCTGCCTGCTTTTTTTAATTTCTGAGAAAAAAAATAGGGAAAGAAAAAGAACTATTCTGGCATCCTTACATTTGATGTTTTACTCACCTCTTTCCTGTTGCAGTTTTGACCATCATAGGGTGAGCTGGATCTGTTTGCTGGCCCATGGCTTTCAAATATGCGAGACTTTTGACGGCTGTGCCTGGGCTAAACTTTTGATTTCCCTCAGATATTGATTCTGATCCCTAAGCACAAAGTGGGACACCAGCACAAAATTAATCTATGAACATTCTGAGACTGACATCAGATTTCATTATGACAAGAAACAATGTTTCTTAAACAACTGGAACCACAATACATGAAGCAAATAATATTAGAAATAATGTAAAATGAGGCAATTGAAACCATGTGAGCAACAGAAATAGTTATGCACAGTGACACTGAGAGTATCACAAAAATACTAAAAAATTCTGTTTTCTATCACATACAAAAAAAAAAAAATGTGCAACAATGTAATATATCTGAAAATGTATGCCTGGAACTTTAATCTACTAAATAAATACCTGAATTTCTGATCTCAAGTGCAGGTGAATACTATCTCCTTGTTTTGAGTTTCGGACTGAAGTAACCAGAGGGAAATTGGACATAACTAATATGATATATAAGGTAGGCTCTGAATGCAGCAATGATTAAATCTGAAGCTTCAACATCAAAATCATAACAGCTGAAAACATTCATGTATTCTCATTAATGATTTTGATCTCAAAAACATTTTCCTTCATTCTAGTTCAATCACAACATGGCAAATCTTACCATCCCTGACTGGGGTGATCTGCCTTGTTTGGTCTCATTTGCCTGACCCCATTTCTCCCCTGCTGACTCATTTGACCTTGACCCATTGGGGCTCTGTGCAAATCCTTGGTTTTCTGCAGCCACTGAAAGGGCACACCACATTCTGAGTAGCAGGACAATGTTAGGTTGTTCCAAGCAAACATATTTTGTCCTACCACCAGCATTGTGGGTTCTCCATTGTTCTCTTATAAAACATCTCATATATTCAAGATGCTTTTTGATAATTAGAACATGCCTCAGTACCAGCAAGAATTAACTCAGTATTTGAAATCAAAGTCCAAGATCAGGTAAAGTAAACTCAGTCTATGAAGTCAAAGCTCAAGATCAGGTAGAGTAAAATCATGTTTGAGGTCAAAATCTAAGATTAGGTAGAGTAAAATTTTATTTCAAGTCGAAGTCCAAGATCAGGTAGAGTATACTCAGTGTGTGAGGTCAAAGTTCAGGATCAGGTAGAATAAACTCAATGTTTGAAGATGAAGTCCAAGATCAGGTAGAGTAAACTCAATGTTTGAAGTCAAAGTCCAAGATCAGGTAGAGTAAACTCAGTGTCAAAGTGTAAGGCCTACAATAACTAGTGTTTAATCTTAATTTTCAAATTATGAAAAAAGGCAGATGTAATGTTTAACATTTTACTAAAAAGTGATCCTCTGAATAGAAATCCATAAAATCCATATCTGATTTCAAAATTCACAAAATTCCAATAATTTCTTTCATGTTTAGCTGGTTTTACAACCAAAACAATCACAGACCTATCAAATTATATTATAGACCAACTGAAATCTAGATTATGGAATGTATCACATGTACCATGGATCAGCTGTCACAAGAAGGCTAATCTTTTTGTTTTGAAAATCTGAAATTTGAACACTTTGATACTTTCCTCCTTGTCATGTATCCCATTATTTTTGCCACCTACTTCCAGGTCTTTCTCCTCCGACCAGAGTAATCTTTCTGTCTCTCGCTGCTGCCTGTTGCTGTCTCTGCTTGTCTCGCTCCAGATTTTGCTGCAGTTCCTTCAGGACCCTCTCTTCAGCATCACTGTCGTCCCAGTTAGCTGTTAGCAAATCACAAAATGATGAAAAGTATTGAATGGGACAGATTTATCACAGTGGCATTCCTGTAAATTCTTCTTTTCAAATCCCTTCAAGTTCAGCAAATTTCTGCAGCAAAGCAACAGCAATTTTCTTCCATCTCGTAGTACTAGATACTGTACTTTTCTCTCTTATTGGGAAATAAATACTAGATAAAATCTGGTAATTTTTCCTTGATCAATTTTGATGTTGGTTCTGAAGGGTGGAGATGAATTGTTTTTTTCTACACTAGAATAAAGTCTGGGTATTAAGATGAAACCTCCGTGACATCAGAAGATCACTAGTTCTTTCAATGAGCACTGGTCAAGATCTAGTCTTGATTTCTCATTTTATGAGAATCGTATTTGGTTTATGTATTCTTTGGGATTTATTGGATGGTAGATTTCTTTTTCATTTGAATGAAATATCTATCATCATTATTATCTAGACATTGGCAACCTAGGACTTGATGAAAATTCTATCAAGACAGTATAATAACAGTGTTAATCAAAAGTACTATTCAATTTGAAAGGCTGTACAATGAGACTGTTTGCATTGAAAATGCCCTGCATGTTATTAAACTTGAGTGCTATATTCTTTATCACATAACACTTTATTTGTTAGTCAATGGCATGGAGGATCATGCACTTACGTATGCTTGCAAGGGGTGCCACTGGTTTATCTGTCTCAGGCACAGTGTACAGTTTGCCTTTCCCTTCATAGCCCCTGGCTGGGATGTCGGGAGCTGCAACGTCTTGCACTGTGGCATAGTCTGACACACAGAGAGACACAAAAATTGAATGGGTTCCTAACTCTATAATCAAGAATTATAAAATCTTAGCTGAGTACAGGTGGCAAAGACTATAATATAAATGCTAAAAAAAAAGAAAAATTTGAAAGATCTCTTGTAGATCCACCATGACTTAGTTTCCACTTTGGGCCACATGCTACTACTGTAAGGACCAAATTAATGTTTTGCTCTTTTTTTTTTTTTTGGACAAGTCAGTCAACAAAGTTATAATATCTCGTCATCTTTTCTGAAGCAGTTATGATGGCATTTTTCTCTTAAGGAGGCAATTTCTATCATCTTACAGCACTTATCTGTTCTAACAAAGAAGAATCTGGGAGACAAATGTGTGGCAGGGATAGCAAGCACTAAATACTGTTTGATGTCTCCGTGATAATGAACAAATGAGTGAAGAAAGGAGGAAAATAATATTTCAGATTGGCTGATTATTTTCACTGTATGTAAACTGAGAATTGATTACCGTCTGAATTTCCGTATTCATCTCAAAAAGAGCTAATTCTTTCCACCAATTAAATCAGGTTTAATTCTGAGCTGTTTAGAACATGAACAGTGAAGGTATGCACTATCACTGGAAAACTCTCAGTTGAGATAGAAATGAAAGCAAAATGATGTAAGTGATGTGATTTACCTGACAGGGCATTCTGGAATGAGGTCAAATGTGGCGGCGGGGAATTCATCTGTGGAACACCTTTACCTTGAGAGTTGTCTCTGAAATTTGTCACACAACAATAATTAGACTAAATAAAGAAAGCTTTCTCTGATATTTGTTGCACAAAAGTGTGAGACTGGAAGAAAATAACATGTATGTTTGATATTTATGTAAAAATGTTACTTAATGAAATGACAAAACAATTGCCCTGAACATATCAGTCAGGTAAAAGCATTAGAACGAATGGAAGAATGGAAGAAATGATTGTGATGAAGTTTGTAACGCATTAGTCTCAATAAGAGAAAAAGCAATCCCTGAAATTTGCCTTTTAACTCCTCAGGTGAAATACTCTTTATAGTGCGAATCCTGGATTTATATGATCTGGCCTTCCCATGCTATGCTTGTTGCATCTCTGTGATATTTCTCCTCTAGTCAAGCACACATTTTTTTTTACTTAGGTTTATCAAAATGTAACATAATAGGTGCAGCTGCATCTAAGTACAAGACCTTTCAACAGTCAATGATTTTTTTTTTTCTTAGAATAAGATTGTGAGAAAGCCCATAAACAGAGCCAAATCCAGGCAATAGGTAATAGGGAGACAGAAGAAGAAAAATCAAAGGCCGCACAGCCTGCTCAAATCCTCTCAAATGGTCATGCAGGAGGAGAGTATCAAATACATGCAGTTTGTTTACACTATACTGAATAAGAATGCAGACTTCCCTGACCACTTAATAGGTTTTGCATAGACCGGCAACAAGTGAACCCTAATTGTTAAAATGAAAGCTAAAATATACTATGTATCTATTAATTTATATATCAGAGAGCTCTCTTGTACTCTCACTCTATGCTGTCATTAGACCACATTTTTATGTATGTATATAAATACAGTATAGTCACTGCTGCCCCATCAACGTCGCTGGTCTTATTTAATAAGAATTATCTAAGTCCATGTGGTCAGAGGGATGATAGCTTGCAGTTTGTTCTAAGATTCTATAAGATGAATGTTAATACATTCCTAGGTGAAGAAAGGGTGGAGTTAGGGGAGGGGTTAGACGAAGACAGTGGTCAATCTGGGCCTGCATTGTGTCTCTCCAAAGCCAAGGTGGAGTCTCTATTGTCAAAACAAACACCTGGAGGCTTAGCCGACGATGTAGATTCACTAGATTGACAAGTCTGGCAAGGCACGCCGAAGGGCATTGCAGCCCTTAGGCTGGGTTGCAGTTCTAGAGTTAAAATTCAATGGAGAGAATACGAAAAAAAAAAAAAAAGTCTTTGAAATTCACAGCAAAAAGTTATATAGCTGTAAGAAACAAGTTGACCTTAAGTTTGTCTCACTAAAACCATTGTATGGAATGAAAAAAACGTGAATCTGAAATCTTGTTCAGACAAAGGCCATGGTGTTAGTAATAAAGTACATTTGTCTCAGAAACTTATCTTGAAACTGTCATTTTACACAAACTGAACTCTTCTCATACCAGAAAACAATGGATGGGGCCAGAAACATATGCTTTAAGCCCCAAAAGCCCCAATATGGCACCACTAAATGACTATGTAGAGAGATTATGAAAACTCAATTGTAATTTTCTCAATATTTATGATTTCTTCACTTATTCCCCTAAAACTTTTTTATTTCTTGACCAACTGCCTTCCAATTTCGAATATAGTTTGTCCATAGCATGTGTTTTAATAAAATGCATTGTTTTTTCTGAATTTCATTTATGTTTTTGAAGGAAAATTGGATATTTGGTGGAAAATTGCAAAAAAATTTACATACATCAATATATATATATATATATACATGTATTTCAAAAATATATGAAAATTATTTTATCGTATATAAACAAGAAACATATGCATTTTGTCTTTTTCATAGGGATATATTCGTCATGTGCAAAATTTCACATTCAATACTCAAGGAGCCTTAGGCTTTTAGAAGTTGCTAATTTTCAGAAGACAAATCCAATATGGCCCACCAGATGCAAAACAAAGAGATTTTCCACACTTTTCCTCTCATTTGGACATGCTGAATCTGAATTTGAAGCATAAAAAAAAAATCTCTAATTCAAGCATTCAAAAAATCACTCTTTGGACACACACAACCCCCCCCCCCCCAGCCGCCTTAAAAAAAGGGAAATATTTGAAAACCTATTCAAATAATTGCTCTTCTACCCACCACTGATACAACACTATACAGAAAATACATGGCTCATGCCCTTCATAATTTATCCCCTCAAAGTCTCAAAGTGTGAAGGGAAAAAGTTTTAAACTTAAAATTTGATGTAAATTTAACAACCAGGCTCAACAAACACTGCCAACACCACATAGAATTTATCCATAACCTACAGGAACATCTTGTCCATGTTGCAAGTGGAAATAGAAATAATGAAACCACTGCAATGAACGTAATTTATTGACCAAGTATGCAATCTGCCTCAACTGTCTGCACCTATGAATCACTGGCTCCTGTCACTGATGATTTCTATCATAGGCTACAGCAGCCCCCCACCTCCTTCTCCCACCCCTCCACCATTCATTCACCACACCCTCCCTCCTTCCCATGCTTTTCATGAGACATCCTGTTCTGCTTGATGATTTCCATGGTTTAGCTGCTCCAAAAGGGGGTTGAGCAGGCCCCATACACATTTATTTCCATAATATGCTCTTTTGGTAACCCTTCATTCAATGTTTTTTTTTTTGACACATCATTAATATATATTGGGAGTAGGTATCCAACAAGTATGAAGACAGGCAGACAGAAAAACCAGTAAGGAAGAAAAAGAAGGTTGTTAAACACTACATGTATACAGAATATCAGCACAGAAACAAGGGCTGGAATCATATGAAGTTAAACCAGCACATGAAGAACTAAACATATGGATTGCCAGATGAGAGAGTCAAAAGAAGCAGACAAATATTTTGAACAAGCACTGTCAAGGCAAGAGAGAGGAGGAACACTGATCCCAAGTGACAGCATACAAGGGATGCATGAAGAAGATAAGGAGAGAAAAAGAAGAAAGTGAAATGGGATGAAGAGAGAGAGAGAGAGAGAGAGAGAGAGAGAGAGAGAGAGAAAAAGAAGGATGGGAGAAAAGAAATCAAAAGTATTTTTGGTTGAGGCAAAAGTGCCAGATTCTAAACCCTACAAGTCTTTTGTAGTTTTGGATTTGGGGTTGGAAACCAGGGATAGATAATTTTGTCATTATTTGAAATCTCCATGTAGCTTCTACCCATTTCAGTCCTGTCTACCCATCTAATTCTGCCATGCTTCAATGATACTATAGCTTATATATATTGCGCAATATGACAACAACTAAAAGCAGTTTAGTGCCATTTCCTTTTTTTTTTTTTTAACATGTGGTTCAAAGATGCCCTGATGAATTTCTTTGTACTGACAAAGTTATGCTACAGAATTCACTCTGACAAGCCCAAGTAATGATAAATATGTTAATAAGAAATGATGTCTTATGCCGTCCCTCTCCCTGGCTCACATAGAAAAAAAAAACAACAGAAAATGTGGTACACTGGCTGATGAACATTTCTAACTAAAATAAATTTTTTTTAAAAAAAGTAGAAAACTGGTTTGTGGTTCACTGATGTTGTCAATCTTCTTCCCAGTATTTATAACATTTAATTCTTCTTACACCTGATAATGACTGAGAAAGCCCAATTTTCAATGAATATCACTGAATACCTTGCCTCCCCCCCTTCCCCCTCCTTCCCCCCCCCCCCCCCCTGAATTTTTGACACGGCCAATGTGAGGCCCAGCCAATTTTGTCAATTACATGGACAAGCAAAAATCAATAAATGTATTTCACAACAGAGGGCACCCTGTCTCAGTGGGTCTAAAATAGATTCCTGTCCTCTCTCCTTGCTTTGTTCATGCAGGCAGAAAGTAATTATGCTAAAACACCCTCAGCTTCATATGATTAAAAGTGACTCCCTGTTGCTATTGATTCCTCGATTCATCACGACTAATTTGGAACCTTGCCCAGCAGTGATCAATGTACTCTGTCAGATCCTTGGAGACAAAAAGCGCAGCCATGATCATGAATTTACATGTCGTGATGATGTACTCGTATTATCTTGCAACATTTCCTAGAGTAAGTCTCTAATACAAGGCTTACTACAGAAATGGTGACAGATGTCCTTGGGCAGCCATGAAGAAATGAAAAAAAAAAAAATTACTTGACAGTCTTACAGTTACATGTAGTGGTGAAGAACTCTTCACCAAAGAACTTGGCAATTTAGCAGAATTCTTTTCTAGAAGTATGTGTATCAGGGAAATAAGTTTAATGAAGACCACCAAATATTAAACGCAATGGGCTCACTAAGTATACTCATTCCTTTCTCTTACATTGAGAAAACAGAAATTTATTGGTCCCAACTGCAATACACACAACTGGTGATATAAGCATATACATGTACAACAAAAAGCAAAAAAAAAAAAAAAAAGAGACACTCTTTATAATTTTATGTACATTTCAGGAAACTCACAGTTACTGGATCATAAGATCAATAAGTTTTGCGAGTGTATATGTGAACCACGTAGTCCTACTATTCTGATCAACTCCTTTAAAACATAGGCATATTATCTTCAATTGTTTGTCACACATCTAGGCAAAGCAGAGCCTGAGGTAAGCCAGACATATTCAGTATAATGTACTGATGACAGAGCCAGTGTGATGACAGGTTGTCAATTATCGCTTGTGCTTGTATATGTCTGGCCAGTGTGACTACACTGTGAAAACTTGGCCTTTCAGACTGTGCCACATTATGCATTTTCTCATTGGCTATTCTTTCAATAATTCAAAACAGACAAACCCCTCATTGCGTGTAGTTACCACTGTGACAGAGAAGTACCAAAATAAAAAATTTCAGTCTCTGATAAATCAGTCTATGGAGGGTTAGGCAACAAAAATGTGGTGTTGTGGTGCCGTTAGAACAGCAATAATGGATTTTCATGGCTTCTGCTTGTAATTTATACATATTTGATGAAGCCATCATTGTTGTTTCGAAACAGGAGCAATCACATTACTATTGAGGCTAATTAATGATAAAGATGATAAGGAATATACTGCCTCTCTCAAAAACTAACAATAGTATTAACAAGCTTCATTTCTTGAAACAACAGTAACACTCCAAAATGATGTTTCTCCCTTGATATCCATGACATTCAAACCTCCTTAAACAGACTTAATGCTCAAAATTTTATGAAGCACAATTAACAATTATACACTGCAGAAAGACATGAAAGAGTAAATAATACAAAGTATTTACTCCACCTAATGATGGATACACACTTGGGCAGTTTTCTGTGAACATGGCAGACTAACAAAATGCTCAGACATAAGACATGTTTTTTGAGTTGTTTTTTATTGTTCCCTGCATAGACCACAGGAAGTTGGTATGGATAAGCAAGACAAAACAACAACAACAACAACAACAACAACAACAACAACAACAACAACAACAACAACAACAACAACAAATCAAAGGCTGTTCAGAATCTTGCAATCAAAGTCCAGCTTTCATGTTTTTGACCCTTGCTGTAATAAAGCCCATGCCTAAGATTCTATAATTCTGGGAATTTTTCATACCTGTTGATGAATGCTAAACATTTTTCTCTTTCCCATTCCATTATCAGTGAGCAGTTATTCCTGCAATGGTACACACTTGAGCACAAATATAATGAAATATGAATGATTGCTGCATACTCCTACTATTCTGTCCTATCTGGGATATGTTTGGCCTGTGCGGCCTAAGTGGGAACAATAAAAACAACTAAAAAAAAACATGTCCACATTTGAGCATTTTGTCTGTTGTATGCTGCTGGTGTGCTGTGCTTGCTAAAAAATTCTCAAGTGTGAACCCACAATCATAGAACAAAGTCATGGAGAACAACTCTAGGAAAGATCATTACAGCAAACTTTACTGCTATCACTTATGCTAACACTCATGCTTTCCTCATGAACAGTGATGGTTTATGAATGTTAATCACCAGTCACTCTTTTCTCTGAACAATGTTAAAAATTTGAAATAATAGCCTGTTTCTCCAAAGCTGTGCTAGAAAAGAAAATGTTCAGTTCATCCTCTAATATTTTTCTTACGCCATCTTATGTCCTGCTGCAGTGAGAAAGAAGAATGTCATCTGATTAAAAACCAAGATCACAGGATCAACAAAATATGTTGTGATGATCGTCAGTTCCAGTCTCCTTCCTTTGCAAGGCCAGTGGTTCTGGTTTTTGCCTTGCCTTCAACTTCCTTTAGGGAAGCACTGCTATTAATAGCACAGTGGGGCAAAATAATTTTTTAAAAGTTATTTAGGTCACATTTCTCTTGTGTCTTTTTTTTTTATCAGGGAATATTAAATCACTATCTTGCAATAATTTTTTATAACTATTCTATTAACCAAAAGCCTATCAATATTAAACTTCATCACTGCATGCATAGTACAATCAAGGATCTGTAATGCAATAAGCTGTTTACATAGATCAAAATTAACCTTTCAAGCTTCAGTCAAAATTGCTTTGCTCAAAATCACCTTTATGGCAGTCTTCCTCAATCAGATTTTAGATTTGGGGGTTAGAAAAAAAAAAAAAACCCCAACAAAACAAAACATAAACTGTTTGAAATACAGATCATGTGTAGGCTACCAGGTTTCTGTCATTTGTTCCTGTCCATATCTATGCATAAGTCTTTACTGTTACACATCAATTCATTGTCTGAGACGGTTATCTATGACACAGTGCCTATTGCTCACTGTGCAGTGAATTACAGTAAACCAGTCTGTTATATCTGTCTCAGGCACTACCCACTTTTTCTTTTATTTCTTCCCCTCCCCTTTTCTGTTTCCTTCAAAACTCTAGCTGTCTCTCTTTCTTTTTTGGCCTGCATTTTATTTGCAACAGTGTGCTTTGGGCTGATTTTATGAAGAAGGAATCTCAACACATGAACACACCAATACAGACTCAGTGACTGAGCACACTGGGCTACTTACTGTCTAGGGGTGGTGGGAGGAGATTTTCTAGGTGTCCCATTTGTAGCATTGCTGTCATCCCCTGACAAGACAGAAACATCCATGATTAATTGAAACAGTCCTGCATTTATCCACAGTATGGAGGGGGAGGGAGAGGAAAACACCTGGATTGGCCAGTTCGAGGTCAAAATGTTGATTTTGCACTTTTAGAAGAATCATTTCTGTACTAGCCTATAGGTTCAAAATGTTGCTATGACTAAATAATTATCTATTACAGGTTTTTCGGGGGAGGGAATAGTCAAACTTCAGGAAAATTCCCCATCACATTGAAAGAAAAGATGGTATTGTTAAATATTTTATTTTGTCCCTATTGATAACAGCAAACTGTTGAATTCCATCGGATCTTGCTCATTCAGAGAAAGGTTCATTGAAGTGAAAGAAAAGAAATGGCTCTACAAGAGTATACTAGCTTATATCAAACAGCCAATTTGACTTATAAGGCACCAAGACCACTTTTGAGCCACAAGAACAAGCTCTAAAGAGGAGCTAGAGAGACAAGGCTTCATATTTCATGATCCATGGTAATATTGATGCTCTTTCTGCCAAATTGTAGCATTTTGTGCATACTGAAGTTTTTAAAAATATTGTATGGTCAACAGATTATTTTTTTTATTTTTGCATTTTTTAATTTTTTCCCCCCTTATTTTTTAAAGTCCTCCAAAACTTACCAAAATATTGTCACAACATTTGGTCTACATACTTTTTATGACATAATAAACAAAATGACATGTTTTTTTTTTTTAAATTGTATTGCTTCTACTTTTTGAGAAAAAAAGTTTTGATGAATAAAAATGTCAATGCATTGTCAAAAATTCACAAAAAAAAAAAAAAATGTAGAAAGAAAAAAAAAAAAGTATATCAATGAAACTTCAATTTGCACTTATCACTTTTTATATACTAGAAAAAATGACATTCAAAGTTTGAACCAATTTTGTGTGATAGCAACACAGGACACAGATTTAAAAAAACAAAAAAAACAGGGCAAAATCCAAGATAGCAGCTGTTTCATGAAAAATAGACATGTAAACAAGTTTCCAAGAATGTATTCTGAATCACACAGAAATAACAATTACCCATGCACAGAGTAAAATGACCAAAGGTCAAAGGCAACAGAAAGCTTTCAGTTATCTCCCACTCCCCCAAGTTATATTGCAGAAAACTTATAAATATTTTGCTATTGACACATTTCTTTTTTTTTTTCCCTCCTCTACCACATTAGAAAAATACTATACGTACACATGTCTATGACATCCATGATGTGGATTTCTTATTTTTCACTGATTTGTATCTTTCACTTATAAAGACAGAATCATGCATGATAAAATGGTTAAAAACCAGTCTCATGTTTGAAACTACATGTATATAATTATTTTGGTTATGTTTTTAAAAAGAATCTTTAAAAATCAGATACTGAAGCACAGTACATATAAATGATTTCATCATAAGAACTAGGCCTACATGCTATTTCAAGATTGGAAAAATTATATGTTCCCAGAGAGGTCCCTGGCTAAAACTGTGCTGACAATAACTACCAATGTTTTTTCCAAATTACTTGATGTGATACTGAGAAAGAAGTGCAGGCATGTAAGAAATACATAATTAATCATTTTAGAGCTATAAACTATGACAATTGTCTTGCGCCCAGGGTAAATGAGTCGGAAGTCGCAAATGGGGGATTTTCTGACTATTTTCTGACTCAGATATACCTAATCTTTAAAAAAAATAAAAAAAGCTCTAAAAAAAAAAAAAAAAGGCTGAATTTTCATTCTCTTTAAAAAAAAAAAAAAAGGTATCCGAGTCGAAAATAGTTAAAAAACGCTGTAGCACAAAACCCTTCGGGCCGACCTCCGTCTCATTTTGCATGAGCGCAACACAAGTTTCATGCTAAAAATATATTAAATACAATTTTTCATTTTATGGCAACAGTAGCTGATCACATCCATTCTCTTTTCTACTTTTGTTTTCTGTGGAGTAGATGGTGGAGATATCAGAAGCTAGAAAAAGGAGAAAAGGAGAAATTGTTGCACTTGACTGCAAAAAAAAAAAAAAAATAAATAAATAAAAATACACACCTTTGATTGTGGATCTTGGTTTAGGTTTGACTGTAGCATATTCGCCCTCAATCCCAGAGACTGAGGGTGGGAAAGATGGCTTAGGATCTTGGCGGGTAGGAGAATCAGCTACAGTGGTGTCCCAGTCTGAACCAGAATCATCACTGTCAATAGCTGTGGCAGGTCTGCGATTCTGACAGAGCCAAGACAAAGAAAATGCATGGATTAGCTTCCTAAAATCCAGAAAAAAAAAAAAGCATCATCAATGACACAGTGAGAAAACTGAATGGAGACAAAATAAAATCAGCTTTCAATAGTCCCTTTCCTAAAAAAAAATATATATATAGGTTACCTATAGATTCTTTTTTTTTTTAAAGTAAAAGTAAGGTTAAGAGTCATCCATTGCCATCCTTTTTTTTTTTTTTTAATGTCTGGTGACCTTCAGGCCAAAGTCATAATGAATGAGAGCAGAGCATGTGACAGAACCATTCACTTCACATGAGGCACCATCCACTTAACCAGTTTTAATAAATTATTCACTTGCTAAGACAAAAACAATTGCTAACTGTAGATAGAAGTGCTGCTGCAATTAATGATTGCTCCATTTTCATGGCAGAGTTCAGAATTTGCCTGTCAATGTTTAAGCCTGTTATATGAGAAGCAAACCTTCCTTTCATTTTGTTTCACAATTTCTGGAAATTGATCTAGATGGAGATGATTTAATTCTGTTTCAGAAGTAGATAGAAATGAAATTTTCACTCCAGACAATTTCAAATACATTTGGATTCTAAGAAAGACCGTTTTCAATCCCTGTAAATAAATGTTCCAACAAAACAAATAAGGAATAGAATAGAAGTCAAGACAAAATTTCATGTTATGTTCTTTAACCTCATTTGAATTCCTCTATCATACTATATGTGTATCATATTTATAATCCACTGTAATTTATTACTGGTTGCCCCTTTCTTTTTTCTTGTTTTTCTATCATTCTTTTCTTTTTTCCTTTTAGTTCTTCCTTATTTCTTTGTCTATTTTCTCCCATGTCAGATGATGCTTTTAATATGTCTAAACATGTATAAAACATGCCGATGTATCTTTTTTTTTTTTTTTGTGTGCATTGAAACTGTGTTTATAGCCAAACAGATAAAAACAAACAAACAAAAATATCTATGCCACAGCTACGAAAGAAAAAACGCCAAAGCATTTAATGTTAATACAGAAAAAAAAATTTTAAAAATGGGGCGTCCAACAGATCACCATAGTGGAACAAAGTGAAACAGATTTTTTTGTCATAGTAACTCTATCTTCTGTTTTGCGAACAGATAGAGAATTTCTTGGCTAGCAAACCAAAAAAAATAAAAGTAGTCTTGATGTATAACAGCAGCAAGCATAATTTTTGTTCAAAACAACATAATGAGGGCTAAGGATCTGACCAGTATTGTTGACGTCTTACACTGAAGAGTGAAGGCTAAACCTGGTCATATGCATGTGTTTAGCCATAACAATATTAGATTTAAATGATATACTGGGATTTTTCTTTAAAATAAAAAAAATTTAAAAATGAAAACCAGAAGTAACAGAGCAGAATATCACCACAAGATGAGTTTGATAACAATTTCCCGTGAATGAAATATTTGTATGTGTTAGTGCATGTTTTGATAAATTTACACACCCACATACATAAAAATTTCTCTACTGATCCTGTGAGAAATTAATGTAAAATGAAATCCTTATCCCTTTCACCAGGAAAAGTCTGGATATGCCATGGGTCACGAATAACCATCAGATCTCTCTTTCTCTCTCTCTCTTTTAAATTTGATTTAGTAAAATGTTAGATGGATTGCCAGGTATAGGGCTGCGTAAGATGTACAATTTGATTCCCAACAGACCCATGAAACTGAGACAACATGAGCTGAGAATGTCTCAGGCTATTCTTGCAATTTATCTTATAGGCCTGCAACAGCGAGCTGGAAAACATTGATTCATGTGATGTAAAAACAAAGAATCCGGAAGTTAAACGCAAAACTTACCGTAAAACAATCATTAGCCCTATATTCTCAACAGAACACAAATGAATACCTAGATCTGTTTGAAAATAATCTGGCAGGCTCTTTTGACACTCAAGCAGACCTGGCCGTGCCTAGTTTTCAAAGTAGATTGAATTCATTAAGCTTCACAGAAAAAGACAAGATCATAAAACAAAGAAAATTCTTACCATCTCCCGTTATTGTTTCTGGTGAAATGTCAGCACGATATAAATCTCTGAAGTTCGAATGAAGCACACACTACTCTGTATAACTGCGCACTACGTCTACAGGCAATAGACTAACAAACTTCGAGGGTCCACCGGGTTTGCGCATGGTATGCATTAAGAAAACAATCCAAATCATAAATTTTCTTATTTAAACCTCACGTTTCATTGAACGTTATTTTTTAAAACGTATCTGCATCTGATTTCCTGGGCCTAGCGATAATTTTAAAGATAATTTTGTTGCGCAAAGTGAGGGATTGAAAGGCCACACGCGAACACCCAGAGCTCGGTTGTCAAGTCTAGACCGGATATGAAAACAACTTTACTATCTGTATATAGCTGTTTCAAAATGATGTTAAAAGTCATTTTAAAAGTTGAACAATCACATTTACACCAGCAGTATGTACAAAAATGCTGCTCTCGCCGTTTGTAATATTATATAAAATATAAAAATAGTCAATGTCACTAACATAGGTTGGAGTTTCAACATTTTTGGACAGTCCTATACTTAAGATCCAGAAAGGTACAACTGGCAAATTATTTTTTTTCTGCTTAAGTGGAATATCGAGTACTATAAGAACAATACTTGCAACACGTTTTTTGCATCTGTGGAAACACTTTTATTACGTTTTTTCATGAAATATTTTCATTTCTCATGATCTGTTTTTTTTTCTGCAGTGATTAATTATTATAGATAACAATAATCTTGAATGATCCCGGTTTGGGAAGCAGTATCTAGAATCTACAACTTTCCAAAAATCTTATTTCTCCATACGAATACAATTATTGTCGGATTGTCACGTTTCATATAGCGCACAGCCCATGACACAGAGATCATCATGAACGTGCCTGTTTTCATTGATATCGCTGTACCATATCAAGTAAGTTAATTTGGTTTCGGAGACAATAGAATTGTATTTAGTTTTTGTGAAATGGGATGCATTATAGCCCCATGATAAAAAGGAAATGAGCAGTTGCCGGTTTATTTAAGACTATCACCTATTATCGATAATCTGAGATTTTAATGTCGTGAAAAGACGTAGACTCGGGTCTAGATCCAGTCTAGATGTCTAGATCGATCTAGATCTAGACCCTAAAAAGGGCATTGGTGGAACACTACGGTCCCTACTCTGAGGCGCCCATTGTTCTTTATGGGTGGGCAGAAGTGGGCATATTTCACTAGTGGTATCGATCATTAAGGCACTGTTGCTGGTGGAGCACTACGCGGTCCCTAGAGTTAGAGGATACATGTATGTTAGTGTACGGTTAGGGTCTCTTACATGCTAGCGTTAGGGAGGACCGTCACCCGCTCGTCGGACCTACATGTTAGTGTTAGGGTGGACTTGTGCTGGTTGAGGGACCCAGGTTAAACCAGCAGGATGTTCTATTGTTTGGTATACTGTAGTGTAGTACCGATACCACTTGTGAAATATGCCCACTTCTGCCCATCCATAAAGAAAAATGGCCGCCTCAGGGTAGGGACCGTAGTGCTCCACCAGTGCCCAAAAAAGAACTTGTTTGTGAAAATGGAAACACACCAGTTGCCGGAAACTGGCCCTTGGAGAAAACTGGTCCCTTCGAACACATGGACTAGCCTGTAATTCATTATTTACCAACATTTGTGGATAGCACCTGTTATTGGTTGTTAAGGAGGAATATATACCTAGCCTCTTGATAGTTGCTTCGCTGGTCCTGCGAGTAGCTCTTAGGAGTTTGCTTGTAGAGACCGGCGTGTGAAGGCAAATGAGCAGCATTAGGACTTCGGTCTGAGCTGCTATTATAAGCCGAGGGAGGTCCCCTCCCTAGTTCCGACCTCTACCTT
>JBCAUA010444821.1:0-17629 GCA_038406235.1 Peronia verruculata | reverse complement strand
GCTAAGCGGGCTGCATTGTTCTGCACCCTTTGAAGTTTAACTAGCCTATCGTCCTGCAGTCCTGTAAGAAGAGAGTTACAATAATCTAAGCGCGACAGTATAAATGTAGAAAGAACTGTTTTCATAGCAGTATGGAAACTATGTCACCATACGATTTGTAAAAATTCTATTCATCCACTGGAGCTGTAAAGTATACATGCAAAGTAAAAGTGCAATATCACTACAACTACATAGATACATCTACAAAGACTAGATCTAGATCAAGCCTAGACATAAGAACATGTATTATAACATCTCTAGAATATACATGTGGCCCTAACTCATGAGAATATTCTGAGAGAATTCATCCTTATTTACGAATAGAACCCACTGATTATTAGCTGCTTTTATATTACAGTAATACTAGATCTAGATCTAGATCAAAATACTATGGTGGGTTTTCTTCAGTGCAGTCTCAATCTGATCCATTCAGCCATTGCACTAAAAACACTACTACTGTACTAGATCTATCTAGATCTAGATCTTGATCTCTAGATCTACATGTAAATAAGATACAGTACCATTGCTGTAGAAAGAATGCTTAGAATTTTTCATACCTCTTTGATCCCAGGTATAACAGCAAAAACCAAAGGTCATAACAAATACTATTGCATAATAATTGGCACACTACATGTATTTCAATGTCAATGGCACCTCCACGGCATCATCAAATCCTGTTTCGTTGTTCATACTAAACAATCCACATTTTTAGATGAACATTGTTTATAATGGCGACCAACAGTAACAGCACATACTGAAGCTAAAGCTGGTCCTGCCACACAAGATGCTGAAAATAAGAAAGGCTTGATCCAAATAAATTCAGCCAGATTATATCAATGGACCATCAGTTGGCTGTCTTGTAAATAAGAGTGTTTCCAACAGAACGTTATCTAGATCTATGCGAAAGACAAAGTTGCAAAACTTTACTTTCGCTTTGTCTCCTCTAAGGACTAAGCCAAGCATTGTTGACTGTAAACTAGAGTCTAGATCTAGATTCTAGATGCTCAATTAAATGTGAACGACAAAGGAGCAAACATTGTGAGTTAATTTGTGATCTACCGGTACGTAAAAATAAATAAATAAATAAAAATTTGCATTACTTTCTTGATATGGGAACATTGAGAAATAATTGTACCCAGACTCTGATTACAATAGAGGATATTGAACTGCTCCTTCAAGGATGTATTCCTAAGAAAAAGCTGATTGTTGAATTAGTTAGTTCTGATGATGGAAACAATGGGACAGTTATATCCACAGATGAGTGTCAAATGATTTATGTGACCAGAAGCAGAGATGAAGGTGTTGTCATTTCAAAAGTGGAAGAATGTAATGAGGATGACAAGATCCTTAGTTTGAGGAGGAGAAAAATAAACAGAATTCAGACTTTTGACAAAAAGCTTAAAGGTTCATGTGGATTAAAAACTCAAGCAAATTTGCGACAAAGTGCACAGAGAAGAGAACCAAAAGTCACAGATTTAGCAGAAAACAATGACAATTTTCTAAATACAACTGGAGATCAAGAAACAGAACTTGAAAAAATATGTGGACAGGTGCAAGAAAATGTTAAAAATGAGTCTATTTCAGCAGGAACTAAGTTGGAATGTTACAGGATTGGAGATGATATCACTTCACTGTACAAATGTTGTGTTTGTGCTAAGCAATTTTCAAATCAGAAGAGCCTTCGAGCACATTCATTGATTCATAATAAAAGGAAAGAGTACTCCTGTGAAACTTGTGGAAAGCAATTTCTCCGAGCCCATGAACTTCATCTTCATATGAGGATACACACTGGAGAGAGGCCTTTCTCTTGTCAGTTTTGCATCAAATCTTTCACTAACAGCAGTGCTTTGGTGCGTCATCAGGCAGTCCACAACAGGGAAAAGAAAGTAGATGATTTTAATGAAATTCACAGATGTCACCACTGTGGCAAGGTTAGTTTTCTTTTCCAGATAATCAGATCTTTAATAGTTGTGGATTTATCATTATTAACTTTGTTATAAATTGTATTATGCTATATTGCAGACATTGATTTTGACATATGGTTTGGAATAAGTGGAAATTGCATTTGCCTCTCTGTGTCATTCAGATGTTATTTTCAGTGTCTAGAAGCAAATTTTGGACTTAGAATGGGAGATTGTTCCGCAGATTGTCTGTCCCTTCCAAAAGAGGATTCGTGTAATGGAAGATCATTTTCACCATCCCAATTATTCCCTTTGCCCAACAAAAAAAAAAAACATGCGAGCAAACAGTGTAAAGAAGAAAAAATCCCTTTATTCCTTACCATTTGAACAGCTGATCACAAAAAAAAAATTAATAAATTTATAGCATATATGAAGAAAACATTTGCTTTATACCATAATTTTTTTTTTGAATTTTTCATGGTGTATGTTTCAAGAAAAGGGTGCAAAGGTGGATATTTTCCTCTTTGCACTACTTTTTCAACCCCTCTTTTGTCTGATAAAGGGAAGTAATAGGACAGCACAACAATCTCCCATTATACCACAAAAATTATGCCAGTCCTGATATTGAGCTACTCCATTACAGTAACTGGAAATTGTTCAGTAAGAATTTTACAGTCCAGTTTGCAAGAGGTCAGCTCGCTTTAAAAAAGTAAATTTTCAGTTCAAGTCAACTCTTTTAGTGGTCTTGTTTTTTCTCCAGTTCTATATTTCATTGATTTTGTTTCTGATAATGTCAATGGCTTCAGAGATGATTTTGCTTAAAGTCAGCCCCATATGGCCAACTACGGCTGACTCACAGATCTATGAAAAATGACAAGGAAAAATAGTGAGAGAGACATCTTGTTATGAGGGAGTCACCCCTAGGAGGTTGAAAATCCTTCATAAAACATAGCATAATGCCTTGTTGAATAATAACCTGTGGGCCTATCTCTGATACTGGCTCTCTTTACCTGGTCTTTGTGAGCCAGATACACACACACACACACCCACACAAAACAGTCTTACACTCAGCTCTCCTGGCCTGTCTTGTGTTGACCATTAACCACGTTGATGCACACACATTTATAACTCACAGTCAGACTGGCACATCTACTCCTATGCTTGGCTTCATTTGCTTGTCTGGTGTTGGTGAGGATACACTAAACTACAAACACATACTCCGCTGGGGGGCACAGTGGCATCGTGGTTTTGTGTCTGCTTCAGGGTGAAAACTATTCATGGCAATGAGGCTGGGATTGACTCGTGGGTTCTCCATTGGGGAATGGGCAAACATGAAGATCGAAACCTGCATTTTATCAGTGACTTAATGGTCCCCTGGCTTCCTCTGGGTAGGGGAGCCTGACATCTAGCCTTCTCAGATAAGGGCAAATATATTTCGGAGGTCCCATCTGTACGTTACGTAAAAGAACCCTCGACAGTTCAAAATTGGTCAAAGAGTATGCTGCATTCCGCTGTCTGGGCAAAATTTCCAAATTCCAAATTTCTACCCTCAAAGTGCTCACCAAAATCAAACAGCTATTTGAACTAAGTTGAAGCTGACATAATTCTTCTATCTCATTATTGAAAGGCTTAAAAAGAAAAAAAAATAATAAATAAAAAAGGAAAAAAAGAAAATAAAACCACCCCACTCTCGTCACTCTTTGCTCAACTAGTTGGCACACATTGATGCAAAGGCAGTCCTGACTCAGGACAGCGTGCAATCCTTGCACGCTACACTACACCTATTATAAAGAAGTAAGCCTTACATTCTCTTGGAGGTGGTTATTCTGAAGCTTACACATGTGTTTTTTGTGTAGACAATATAAAAACTAGAAAAGAGAAACAAGCAAACAAACAAACAAAAATCCCAAAAGACGAAATAGTGCAACCACTATTCTAGAGCTAGGGGAAAAGCCTTGGTCAAAGCCTTTTGGGGGAGGGGGGGAGGCGATGATAAGGGTCATAACCCTATAAACGTGGATGCATAACTTATATTTTGACTCTGTAATGTCTACCAGAGATTTTGTCCCTGAAAATGGATAATGAGGTCAACCTCGCTTAAGTCAGCACTTTTTTTTTTTAATCCAGAGAGGTTAACTAAGCAGACTGCATTTTACCGTACTTATGAAGAAATCTTGGGACATTTTTGGACAATAGATTTAATTCCTTCTTCATGAATATTTGATCTGTCTGTTCAGTTGAAATACATTTATTTTTATTCTCAACTATAGATTCTTAGAATGCATTTGTATCTTATGGTAGGTCTGTCTTTAGCATAGCGTGTCCATAATTAGTACAATGTATATATTGTCCATAATTTTGTCTTCTTTTATTTTTTTGTTTTCTTGTTTCAGGCATTCTCTCAGAAAGGAAATCTGACAGTGCATATGAAGATTCACACAGGCACTTATGACCATGTGTGTCCAACCTGCCAGAAATCTTTTATCACCAGTGGTGATCTCAAGCGCCACCTCCGAGTCCACTCCAAAGAAAAGCCGTACTCGTGTGACATGTGCAAGAAAAGTTTTACCACCAGCAGTTCACTAGTTTGTCACAAGAGATCTCATAGTGGTAACTTTGCTCAGTGGTTTCTTTGAAATGTGGCTCAATTTTGTCCAGAATCATCCCACAAACATGAATCTCCTGTTTTGTGTATATTTGTTAAAGACCAGCTCAAAGCTGGAAAATGCAAGTCAGGAAGGAGATGTAAAAACCAAATATAAACATATCTGGCTTATGGAACCCTATATCACATGCTAAGGCAACAAAAGTTTCTGTCATCCAGAAAGTCAGAATCAGGTTCACTTCAGTAGTTCATGATAAATGAAATGTATTGAGTATGACACATTATTACATGTATATTCTGTCCGCGCGGTTTTTCGCAGCCGCAAATGGCAAATTTTGCTTTGCCGTTAGCCACAAATAGCTGCAAATTTCTATTTGGTCACAAAAAGCCGCAGATTTCCCTATTTTTGCCAAATAAATGAACGATTTTTTTTGTTTTTTAATATTAAAAATCAAACTAGGAACAATTTCCAATAGCTTAGTGGTGAGTAAGTAAAGTACTGAAACAAAAGACAAAGAATTTGAAGGCATGTAATTTAAAGGGGAGTTGGCTTCACAATGGCATATTTACCACATCGATCACTTGCCGCTCTGTTCTACTGACCCTGTTTTTTCTTTATGTGAAGAGCTCTTCTCATTCTCATGCCTTTTCTAAAACAATCTGATGTGTTAAAGTTTTTCCTTATCTAGAAGTATATATCTAGCTAGATCTAGAATGGAGCGATTTATCGCAATTAAGAATAAAGCTAGCGACAGTCAGTTAGTCAGAATTCGCAGGCTGGACTCACATTAGTGGAGAGAATTGTTTTGTACACCTTGCAACCCGGTGTTAGACCACAACAGAAAATCTTCTGTAGAGAGCCACTCAAAGTCAGACAAACATAAAAAAGCTGTTGGCAGACAGACCAAGGAAGGAACCGATGGGCCTTCTTTGAAAAGACAAAAAACGCTTGATTTTCAACCACAACCACAGTCTCAGAGTCACACAGTGTCATCTAAGAGTAGCCTAATTTTTGTTGTTTTGTTTTATCATCTAGGTCTCTAGATCTAGATTTAGAGATCTAAGATTAGTAAGATTCTAATTTTAATGTAGATAGATCTAGATCTAGATTCTGTTATAAATCTACCGGGTACTGGTGCTAGTAAATTGTAGATCACAAGACCAGATCTGGATCTACATCTAGATCTAAATCTAGTTCTAGATCTCTCTTTCTCTCTCTCTCTCTCTCTCCTTCTCAACAATATTGTATAATTACGCTTACACTTTTTTTGTTTGTTTTTTTTTTCTTTCTTTTCTTTTTTTTTCCAGTATGAATTGTTTTTCAATGTATAGTACTTTGCAAAACACATTGCAAATTTTTGGCAAAATTTTTGCAAATTTTGGCCATTTGGCGGCAAAATTTTACAATTTTTTATGGCAAATTTTGGCAAAATTTAGGGTTCAAAATAGAAAAGAAAAACGCAGGAACAGTATATTACTCTTCTTCACGAGGGTAATTTCTCACATTTTCATCGGTGAACAAGTTAATTTGATTGGTTAATTGAAATAGTGCCAGCAGAAATAATGTTTCCTATTTAGGAGAATCATAGAGGAATGACACATGAACAACTTCAGTTGTTCTGATCTTTTGCAGTGCTTGGATAGGAACAAAGTCAGGATTATTTTTGTAGTATAAAGAAACTCAAACAATGTGGATTTGAGGATGTTGATTCCACGGCATAAATTTACGTAAGCTTGTCTGGTATACTATACATCATGTAATTTTTAAAATCTTTGTTTTCAGTTTGTATAATTTTCTTTTGGTATATTTTATGCTGTATTGAGCAGTAATGGCTTTGGATGTTTGAGAAATATCTCTTCAACTTGTCACTGTTTCCTTCCTATAGGATTTTGTGGAAGTAAAGCTGATGCCTTACCACCAAAATGGTCTTTCGATGATCGGACTCCAATGTATGCAGTATTTTTTTGCCCAACATATATATTACTTTTGCAGCCTCTGTTGGCTTTGATTGATTGCTAATTTTTTTTTTTTTTTGGTTACTTTGTAGGTGAGCGGCCTTACTTGTGTGGTGTTTGTGGGGCATCATTTTCCATCCTCGGTCATCTGAAACAGCACAACAGAATTCACGCCAGAGGGGATTTATGGCCACGGAAAAAAGGTGCATCAGCTATAGCCAGAGATGTCCCAAAGAATACTAACAAGGAAAATGCTGAAAGTGAGCTTGGTCATGATTACTTTTCATTCAGATTTCTTTGTGAGTGCCTGAATATAAAAAGAAATTAGAAGAACCAAGAAAATCTTGTTGTTTTGTGCAGTGACTTGACATATTTTTTAGAACAGTTACTGTTTCCTTGTGGATTATTTTGTATGCAGAGCATACCACTAAATCATTGCAATATTCCTATGTCAGAGGGATTTTGTCTCAATTACAAAGTGACCTGTAGATAAGACATAGCTGTGATTTTTAACGGTAGTAATATCTGTGTATACAGACAGACCATTGCACTTTTTACATTGATACTGAGTGGTCACAGGATTTTTTAAAAATTTAGAGTCAGTGCTCGCTTGGAATTCTAGAAATGTGGCAAAATACAGAAACAACAACCAAAATACAGTGGAATCCGCTCAAAGTCAACTCCTCGGAACCGAGAAAAAGTGTTGATTTTAAGCGAGGTTGTCTGGTTTCAGGGAACACAATTTCTAGGAGGCTCACAGGGTCAACATATATGTTGTATATTTATTGGGTTATTCCCCTTACCCCTAAAAAAAACCGCAAGCAGCACTTCCGCGGTAATTGTAAACGATCAACTTGATCAAGACAACTGTTAGAGGCAATGAACTCAATCTCCATCTCGGCTACCATCTCCTTTGCTTTTTCCTCTAGTACAGGACCTGAAATTGGAGCACTCATCACCCGAGCTTGTTTGAACCATGGGCAAGTTGTACATTTTTTTTTAACCGAGCGAGCAGCTCAGGAAGTCACCTAACTTCTTGCTGGGACTGGTACCGAAAAGCAGACTGCTCGGCACCAGCAGAGATGAGAAAGCTGAGCGAGACCGAGAAGGACCGGCCACAAGCTGAGAAGAAAAGTTCGGTGACTGCAGAGACGAGACAGCTGAGCGAGTCTGAGACGGACCTAAAACAAAGCGCAAAAGCCAAGTGTAACCCCCCTCCTCCACACAGTGACACCCCCTCCCCCAGATACACTTCCAGATCTTCACCACTTGTATCAAACTCCTCAACCCGTCTTTTTTTTTTTTTTAACTCTTTCCCCTATTCATAGCTACGACAGACCACCTGAGTTGCGACGAGCGAGACACTTCCCGATAAATTGCCCGTTTCTCGTCTGATTTCTCTTCTCGTGCAACTTCTCTTCCTGCTGTCGAGCAGCAGATCATTTCCCGGGAAGCCAGGGTGAAGGCTTTGCTTGCGAGAAATGAGTACTCGGCTCGTCTCGTGCCCACTACTAGTTTTTATACCCATTTTCAATCTTCTCCTTGGTTGTTATTTCACTATTATTTCATGATCTAAAGACGTGACAAATCGGGTGCAGTGCCTGTCTCAGACTGTCTGCGCTGTCGTTAAGTGTGAGTGTCAATAAGTAGGGTGAAGACAGCCTAGTGGGAGTATGTGTTAGTGTAACTTCGCTAACGCAAGGCAAGCGAAGAGGTAGATCAACACGGTAGAACCACCGCCTCACAAGTGAACGTGAGAAGACAAGGAACACAATGCATGCATGCCCAGTGGGTGTGTGTGTTTGTTTTTCCCCGCCAGCGTGAGACAGATGAAGAGGGCCAAGCATCTTCTCAATACAGCGAGAGCTGCACAGGCTATAATTTGTCATAACCAGGCGTCTCTATCTGTCCAACTTTTTTTTTCTTGTCTTCACAGTTTATGGTTGTCAGTCGGCCAGCGTGGGCCATTTAGAGTTGACTTTAAGCGAGTTGGAGCGAGTTCCGATCTCTGAAGGTGTTGACATTATCAGAGGCAAGACTAATATTAGTAATAAGAATATAGAGGGAAAGAAACGGCACCGAAGGAGCGGGTTGACTTTATCCAGGAGTTGACTTTAAGCGAGTTGACTTCTCGCGGGTTCCACTATAGTTGTGAAATTTCTGTTCCACGTAAACATCAGAGTAAAATTTCAATTTTTTTTTTTTGCTTGTAAAAGGGTCATTATTGGAAATATTGATGATAGATGTGAATAGTCTCACTTTACATTTCACTTTTCAACCTCCAATGGGAAGTTATCTCAGTACTCTGAACAGTGAATGAAAATATATGGAATGCATTTGCACTCAAGATAATAGATAATTATTATCTTGGACAGCAGGTATTCTTATGATAGATTTGTAAATAATGTATATTTTTCTCTTTTTTTTTTTTTCTGTGCAGGCTTTCCTGTGGATGCTGAGAAAAATGTTGATAGACCTGATGAAAATGTCGGGATTAATTGCAAACCTGACGATCTGGATCCACTTCAGAAGCAAACAAGTCAATCACAGACAATCTTGCTATCAAAGCTGGGAGATATGATTTGTTCTGATGTGTCCACTAGAGATCTAGTCATCCTGCCACAGGTGCTTGGTCAGTCGGAGGTTCTAGGTCAGTCATCGGAGATAGGCGGAAATGGGATACCCATTCAGATAAAGACAAATGAGACAGTGGGAGCTAGTTCAGTCATTGATGTTCATCTTTCTGAGAAGCTTGGCTGCCCCAGCACCTACACGGTGACTTCTTCGAATCATAATTCTCTCACCCACTCACAGGATATTGACCATCAGACTTTTGTTGATCTCAGTGATTCACAGCTATTGGACAGAGATGTTCAGACCGGGAACACCATTAGCTGTGATATTGCTGATATCCAGTTTATTATTACAAGTTGTGCAGAACATAGCCCTGACTCTGAAATTAATATAGCTGATTCTCTTGGTGATGCTACATCTGAATCTCTATATTCAAATGCCCAACAGCTTTTACCTGTTAAACCAGAACTGAACGACTCTTGCCCTGTAAGTATTTGTTTCATCAATTCACAATCCCCGTCTGTCTCTTCAAATGCATTGGTGCAAGTCGTCAATGCTGGTCACTCCATTCCAGTTCCTAGCAATAACTGTCAATCAGCCGGAGAGGCACAGTTTACCTTTCCCCTTTCATTATCACAAGCCACGCTGTTGAAGGGGATGAATCCTACACAGTTGTCCATAGCACTCGACAAGAACAACATTACAACCACTTCTGGACACAGTCATAATGCACTATCCATGAACACTGATACAAGACTCCCTATGCTGAGTGTGATTCAGCCAATACGTGTTGTGAACCCCGTCAGCTCAACCAGTACACCACCAGTTATCCAGTCTAGTCTTCCACATCAAGGTGCTCTGTGTCTATTGAATGAGGACATTCATTCATACAGTAATTCCAACAGTACATCTCAAATACTGTTTGCTCCTCAGAACTCTATTATTACTGCAGATACTCAGTTTGACACAGACATATCGCTCAGTAGTAATTGCACTGACTTAGTAACTGGTGTTGTTACGAGTACTACTACTTAACTGTCTGTTTCAAGTGGCACTGGCATTACAGGAAGTCAAAATCACAGGACTGTTTCACTCCTTCAGGGTGAAGTTACCAGGAAAAGTGTGGTAACTTTACCCATTACCCTATCAACCAGCTTGCCTCCATCATCCAATAACTCACCTGCTACTTTCAATTACATATCATAACCATTTTCTTTCTTTGTTAATATTTCTATACCAAGAGTCCCAGTAAGTTTAATTACACATGTAAATACTTAATAAATGTTATTATGAATGTCTTTGGTCACAGGTTAGAAGAATCCATTCTGCATTCACAATTTTCAGCCATTTCTAGAACTTACAATACCACATTTTTTTTTCTACAGAAATGTAAATCTAGTCATGCATGAAATATCTTTGCACAAACTATGAACATAATATGTTGCTGTGAGCAAGCATGTGATCTTTCTCACAGTTTAAATTGTTCTTTCTCCACATTTGCAGCAGCTATTTTAGATATATAAAGATATATTGTATTTTGGCAAATCCATGTATTTCTATACATGAAAATCATTGATTTATTAGCATGTGATTTTATGAATGACTGCATGAAAGATGAACTTGTATGAGAGCCAGGGAGCTTGATACAGTAAAACTCATGAATGTAAAGTAATACAGAATAAACTTAGATTATTATTTTGTTTTAGCAGCATGTCATTTTTTTTTTTTTAAATTTATTTTTCACTTTGTTGTGGGTGGACATCAAACATGAAAACTTGTAAATATCAGTAAAAAATAAAAAAAAGGACAAAAACTAAAAAAGTGCAAAAGAGAAAAATGTTCACAATACACTTTAATTGTTGTTCTATGAGTATATTTAAAGCGAGTACATGCAATAGTACTGATCTGAAAGCTGGTTTTGCCAATCAAGTTCCATTTCTCATCTCTGTCTGTCTCTCTCTCTCTCTTTCTTTTAGAACATTACGAAGGCCACAGTTCAACAATGAAATAAGTAGATGGCTGTGCTCCTTCTTCTATATCACATTTACTTACTGCTATCCCCAGGACATACAGTTTGAAGAGTAGGCGGAGTGCTGCTCTCCAGGCAAATTTTAAAATTAAAGATTTCTACCCCAAATAATTTTCACACACAAAAATAAAAGATAGCCCATTAAAGTAGAGATAATGTTATACTGTAACTATGTATTATTGATATCACCAACACTCCTTTTCTCATGAAAGTGAAAGTCCTGCCTTTTTGTTAATAAAAAAAAAAAAAACAGTATTAAAAAGTAGATATGTTCATTCTAATGTGCTTGACGAGAGGTCATTCAACGGATATTCCAGCCTAGTGTCAGTCAGGATTTGGGTCTCCCTGGTTTCTATAGCAGATCATCACTATTTGATGGACTGAGGCAAAGGATGCATAAAAAAGATTGTAACCCATTCTAGCAAAATGTCTTCAGTCCCAGTACCAGGGGTGGACATTGGCTGACCACTCTAAGGAGAAATAAAGTCATGATCACACAAATCATCAATGTAAGCTTTCAACAGAACCTCTTAAATGAACATTCACATCACGTAAAGGGTAAAATCCTCTTTCTACAGAGAGTTTATATTTCTTTTGAGCAGCATTTTCACACATAGCCTAAGGAATGAAAGAGAGAGGATTCTCTTGTGAAGAAAGCACTTTACTGCTGGGTTTTATATACACAAATTTTCAGCCTTCGACGCCCTCGACAGGTTCTTGACTGATGTTTGTGGAGAAATTTCTGGCTTATATGTAGGGCCAGGGGTGGGGAGGTAACTGGTGGTGTGACGAGATATCGCTGTCTGTGTGTGCAGGTACTAGGTACAAAACACTCAGGGAGACATGGTGGTTGTGACTAGTATAGTCGCTCATGTGAAGATCAGACGACTGAGTTCACTGGTCTCTTCTTTTGAGTCCAGTGATGGTTTGTTTGTTTGTTTTTTTTTGGTCTTTATGTTTATTCCCTCTAAGAATTGAAGCTTGACTATGTTGCGGGTAGTGACGAGAATTTTAAACGTAAAGTCTGATTGGCAGGTTTGTTGATGTCTGTGGATGGAACTGTTGTGCACAATCAGACACCTACACACCTGCGCAACGGAGCTCAAGGCCAGCCCCAAATAATATAGCCACAAAATAAGGAATTTCTGTTCAAGATATATTGAAGCATAACGGTCTTCTATTTTTTTCTCACATTCTCATAAACCATTTATATTTCCATATAACATAAAATTTTGATCACCAAAAGTAGCATGACTGTTCCCTCCCTCTTAGGAAAAGCCAGTCATTATACAATATACTATGGTGATTTAGCTTTACATACATGTACGTATATTTTTCTTGAGATTGATAATGTGATTGAACATACAATATACAGTATAAGTAATGATAATATCATTTTTTCTCCAATATCAAATTGACATTAATATTGTTTCTTTTTATATAATAGCTAAAAACATACATGTATATTTCACCAAAAAGCTAGTCAATAAAAAGAAAAAAAAAAAAAAAGCAGTAGTGTATACATTATGAATTATAAGCTGAGCATTAATGAACAACAATAAAGAAACCACAAGATGAATATGAAACAGTAATGATGACAAGTGAAAATGATTACTCAAGTATAGATCTAATGATCATTAACTGAAAGAAAAACTAAACACATTTTTACAAAGTATCTTATGCACACACTTTTTGAAATGAAAAGGCACACTTTTTTTTTTTTCAAAATGAAAAAAAAAAGTATTTTCACTTTTCCTTTTCAAAGTGGAAACAAGAATATCAAAATAAGACATATCTTTCATAGTTAAATGCTAATAGAGATATCAAAATCAATAATTTGCCCCATCATTAGTCACTGACACTGATAAATACATATCAACATATTTTTATATTTTGTTATTATTATTCATTTTATATTTATTAAGAAACTCAGGGAAATTCAAGAAATATATGGTTAAAACAACTCCTCCTGTGAAATTAATAACTTTGATCAATATTTTCTCCACCATGACTTCTGCCTTCAGCTAAAGTTTAGGAAAAGTGCATCACGCAATTTGGTAGAATGTGTTCGACACCATGGAGTAGAGAACAGGATTTCTACTGATCATGGAACATGAACTTAGGGTGAATATCTTTACGCAGATGAATTGCAGGTAAATCATTTCTACATGAAAGTAAAAGTAACTCATTACTCATCCCAGCTATACCAATAGTGAAAGATTTGGAGTAGAGGAGAATCGAAATATAAAATGGTACATTTGAAAAAATTCACTTTCTGTTGTGTCTCTTATGTTGTGAATCATTGAGAATTCCCAACCATAGAGTGATCACATAGAAACTTATAGCAGACCAGTTAACTCAATGTATTGCAGGAATTTTGGAAGGATTCGGACATGGTGATTCTGACACATGTACTCTAATTGTGATTTAGACATTTCTACCACTGACCACAAACATCATCATGTAATAATTAATACTGAACATCAAAATTACATCATTTCAGGACATGGACATGACATGTGACAACTCATTATCTTTGACAGGACCTACATTGATGATTAACATAAATAATCTCAAAAGTCATAAAATGGACATTTCCCTGAGGGAAGCAAGTATTAGCTGATAAAATATAAAGGGAAATAAGCAGGTAGCATACTTTCAATATGAATTTCTTCCATGAAAGAGATGTACAATATTGCTTCTAAAACTAAACAAATGACTAAAATTGTTTCAATCTCAATCCTTGAAAACCTTTTTGTTTAGCAAATAGGTCTGTGACATTTTTGTAAGAGCATAACTAAGGCGTTTTCATCTCACAAAGATGCCACCTTATGATGCTGCAGAAATAATTGTTTCTTTCTGTTAAGAACAATCATTATTTGTTATTGTTACTGTTGTTATATACAGCATAGTATTCTGTGGAAAATACTGCACAGATCTAAGTTCTTGCCCGCAACAAAAAATAGTACATGTTCAACAAGAACTGAGACTGAGATACATGTACTCCTGGAAAATTTTGAGCACTTAATGTATGGCCATATATATATTACAAACATACAGGCCTGCAGCATTGTCCAACAATATTATTATACAGTGCAATCCACAGATATCAATATTGATTATGATTTATACTGACATTCTTTATAAATCAACTTTTGAATCTCACTTTTTTTCTCCATACATGTATTACCAATAATTAAAATCCTCTACATTAACATTATTTTGCCATTGTGAGATTCCTCAAACTCGACATGCCTAGTAGTTTTTTTCTTCATACACACAGCATAAAGTTACCCTCTGACTGACTGAGGAAAGACAAAGGTGACTACCCATTGTTCACTAAAAATGCACAAGCCAATGTCAGATTGCTGCATGGCCTGCAGGCTCTGTCACAAACAACACTGTCCTGCTTGTGGTCTACTACTGCTCATGCTAACCATAGCAGGATTATGTATATATATTTACTGTGCACATGGCATGGCAGTTCCAAGAACGGCACTTAGTTAATGGCCAGTCTGACCAAGACTGAGAGGTCAGCCCTCAAGCTATGAGCCATGCACCTAACCTGTGCTGGTTACCGAGTGAGCGCTTGAAGTCAAATTACATACAGACTGGATTGAGATCATTTCTCCAAGCAGTCAAATCATATTATAATTTGTAAAGCATTCAAAAAGCTTAAGATTAGAGATTAAGTGCATATAAATTTAACTGATAATTTTGCATACATGCATGTGTAATTCAGAGATAAAGTCATGAAATAATTATGCGTTTGTGAAAAATATACAGAAAAAATACGGGACAATGAAATTCAAATTCTTTTATAAAACAACAGATACACCTCACATCATAAAGGTTTTAACTCACCAATGTTGGCCTGAATTATCTTTGATCTGGGAGATTTCTTAATCTTAAGTAATGTTTGTGGGGGCACCCTACTTTGGATTATCACTATCATTTGGTTCCTGTTCTGTATTTGACAATATAAAGAAGATTAATTATCACTTGTGACGCGACATGATAAAATCAGACGCTTGTCAAAGTAAAGCATGTTTTTCAACAGTGAATGAATGATTAAATTTTAATACAATTATGTTTTCTTCACAGAACCCTTCTGTATCAATCCAATGCATTTCAGAGTTAAATTTGCTGCAGATTGAGTAAAAGCCCAAAAAATTGTACTTTAGGTGCACAATTTATTAAGGATTAATAACATTGATCGACCATTTTCACACTAAATTTGGCTATAATGATAATGTCTTTGAGCTCTACTTGGTACCAGTGAGCTTTTCACTCAGAATCCATAAGTTTTCTGCAGCAAGATCATCTAGAGCCACTGATGTCCAGGGTCTCTCCTTGCATTCATAGTAATATTGGCCAGAGCAATCGCTCAGCTTTGGTTCAACACTGCAATATATGGACGTCTGTGCTCCTTCCTCTGCATCCCTCAGACCTAATGCTATCCCCAGGACATACAATTTGCTAGAAAGTGAAGTGGGGATAATGTGACGAGCGGCTTGTGTGGCTACCACACCAGGATGAACTGCATAAACACTGACACCTGTGCCTTCTAATCTTTTACTCAGCTCACGAGTGAACAGGCAATTAGCAAGCTTACTATTACAATATGCTTTGAACCTATTATAACTCTGCTCACTGTTAATGTCATGGAAAGGAATAGTTCCAACTCGGTAGAGAACTGAACTGACATTCACTATTCTGCTGGGAGCTGACTTTTTGAGACAGCTTAGAAGAAGTGAAGTCAGAAGAAAATGGCCAAAATGATTGACTCCTATATGCATTTCCAGTCCATCTTCAGTCTTTGAATAAGGACAGCAAAATACTCCTGCATTATTGATTAATACATCGATGAGACTTTCTTCTGCTAGAATCTGCTTGCTGAATTGTCTTATTGAGGTCTGTGAAGCCAGGTTTAATTCTTTAGGAATCACCGACTTATTTCCTGTAAGCTGTTGTATTTCTAGTGCTGTTTCTTGGGCAGATACAAACGATCTACATGCCAAAATAACCTTCGCGTTTCTTTTCGCCAAGCCTATGGCTGTTGCTTTCCCTATCCCACAATTTGCTCCAGTCACGATGACAGTTTTGTTATCCATCATAGTTTGACTGGGACACGTTCTCCATTTTCTGAGCAACTTACGCAAAATGACACCCAAGATAATGCCCGATGTGATGTATAACCAAAATGTCATTTTAATAGTCACTGTAACTGTATCTATAGATCTATTACCGACACTGACTCAGCTTGCCGAACACGGTTAGGAAAAAGTGCACGCCTCCTGTTTTGTTTACAATAACAATAGCTTTGTGAAATTCTTAGACAAGAGCTCTTCTTTGTCAAAATCTTCGTGGAATGTTTATTTGGGCAATTTAATCTTATGATTATATGAATCGAAGCCGCCGAGGCTGGCCAACTCGCCGTTATGGTAAATCAGCTACTCTACTACGCGGTACTAACTTTCATATTTTGAAGAAAGAATCAATGTGAGCGGATGCCTTTTGCTTTTTTTCGGTCATTGAACGTTTTCGGAATGGATTAGACTAACATAAGCATATGAAATGAGTCCTACTCAAATAGGCCGCCTACAGTTGTAAGTGATAAAAATGGTGAATTGATGAGCACTTAGGATAAATTTACAAAAATGGTGGACTTTAAAATAAATCTCTACATCAGAGCATGTTGGTGAATTTTGTCACATGCTTTATTTTCAGAGGGTTTGGTTACACTGTCTACATTATCTGTGTGAGTTTTTGTGTGGTTATGAGCTGAGAGTTTTTGCTTTCCAATTTTAACCATATGAGTCAAATTCAGTCCTAGCACTGTAAACTGTAAAACGCAGACTGCTGTCGGTTAAGGAGGAGAACATCAGTCATCAACACAGCCATCAGCAGAGGAACTACCACACATCTTTCATTTTACTACCATGCGTTTTGTTTTGTTTTGTAGCCACTTCTTTCTAACACCTCCAAAATGATGTCTGGTTCGTGACTCTCTCTCTCTCTCTCTCTCACTCACTCTCTCTCTCTCTCTCTCTCACACACACACACACATACTTGTACACACACACCACGCACATACACACACATTCAGGTATACAATATATATATATATATATATATGTATAACCTCTCTAATCCAACTACACATTTTGTTTTGTTTTATTAACGATTCACTGAGACATTCACTCTCTAGTGGCTGGAAGGTGAAAAGAGAGCACAAGGTAGCGCATGACTAATGTGTTTTAATTAAGCTTGAAAGATGAATTCATGCGTATCAAATTTTGTGACACTGTCTTCCCAAATAACAATAATAAAAAACAAACAAACAAATCTGCCAGTCACAGTCAGCAACTGAAGTTGTGAGAAAAGTAAACTGAAACTTCCAGAACATTTCATGTCAATCAATGAGCGTGCAAAACCTTCTGCTCTGTCTCTCTCTCTCTCTTTCTCTCTCTCTATCTATCTATCTATCTATCTATCTATCTATCTATCTATCTATCTATCTAT
>JBCAUA010444710.1:0-17629 GCA_038406235.1 Peronia verruculata | reverse complement strand
GAGTTGTGCCCTGAGGTGAGTAAAAACCCCAAACCCCCCCCCCCCCCCCCATTTCTTTGTTTATATTATAGTATTATACTGTGAACAATTAATACAACACAGGTCATCATTGCACATCTTATTGGTGTAATCACGATAACAAACACTGCTAAAAGAAAGATGCGAAACATTCCTTGTATTTTAACACGATTTTACACAAGCCAAATACACTTTCTGTGTGATGAATGCTGGAACTACATGGAAATTTAGAAGAAGTTTATTGTGATTTCTATTTTTGTGATTTAAAACTTAACTCTATGTCTTATTAATAAAAATTGTTTGTCATAAAATAGACAGAATGGGACATTTTAAAGCGAAAATGCGCAATATTAATTTCAGTCACCATTTGCTGTGCATCAATTTTGTTTGACTCGTGTATGATATGAGTTAAGATTTGAACAAAGATGTGGGTGGGGGGAGTTTGATGATTCAGAAAAATGAGACTCAACACAATGAAATCAGGCCCTCATCAAACTGAGGCAACCTGAGAAATCATGTGTTTTTCACCAGTGAATGAATTTTTAATGCAATTTTTTTTCTTCACAGAGCCCTTCTATGTCAATCTATAATTGCATTTCAAAGTCAAATGTGCTGAAACAGATTGATGAAAGCCCATAAATGTAATTAGGTGGCATGTCTTAACAATGATTAATAAGGATTTCCAAAAATAATCTGCTACTTTCTCGCTAAAATCAGCTACAGCAACAAGTCATCCCCATTGCCTTTAATTGCCAATACCTCAACTTTTACTTTAGGTAGTGCAAACATTTTTGCGCAAACAGAAAGGGAAATGAATAATTTTGACAGTGATACCAACAACTCCATGTGCTCAAAATTTGACAAGCGCCTGATTTCATCGCATCTCAAATGATCAGCTCAAAACAGATCATGGTGGAGCAAAACAAGGGGGGAAAAAAAGAAATTAAACTTTATGCATGTTTCTTGTGAACAGGGTCTGTCTGATGTCGGAGCAGAAGAAGAAGATTATAGCAAGACTTTACCGAACCTGAAGGTGAAGTTAATTTCCCTCTGACATATGTTGGATATATGAATAGTTTAATTGGAGATGTTGAATTAAAGAGTTGAATTCAGTCAATTTCTCATTTTCGTGTATTTGTTACGCAACTTCCACCAACTTTACATATTTTGTGTTGTTATCACAAGTAATTATTAATAGAACTGAAGTTACAGGATATAATCATAAAAGTGTGCATAAAAGTTTGCATCCTTATTTTGATGCATTTGCCTATTGTTTTTGTAAAATTGTTTGATTTCTATATATCCAAAAATGACACCAAAATGTCTCAGGAATTTATGATCTTGTTTAATATTTAGTTAACTTTCTTACTCTGTATTTTGTAAATGAGCACAGTTATTTCTCATTCATTTTTTGGGTTACCACTAAAGGACTTCTCTAATTATTTGTGCAGGCATCAGTTATAGAGGCAGTAACAGAGTTGAAAACAGAAATTGAGGGATGGTAAGTAGGCTTACACACACATTCCAATCATTCCCAATTGAATAACCAATTATACCTCTAGTATTCCAGCTGGAAGTGCTAATTGGACCCCTGGAACATAGTTCCTTTCTAAATTTCTGTCATTGTTTGAAGGCCAAAATAACATATAAGAAAAAGAGGAATCAGTAAGTAAGTTTCACGTTGTTTGATTTATTGCTATCTTAATATCTCATGTGTGTTTTGTTTCAGTGACAAGTATGAATGGTTTGGACATAAATCTGTCATGTCCAATTGTGCCATGTTATCAAAATTTGTATCTGTGAACTGATTTACCTATCTTGTATCTCTTTTCGTTTGAGTGGCCGTTAACATGTGATCTTAAAGTAATTGAAAGTTATAGATAACATTACATCAGCAGATAAGAAGTCTTCATAAAATTGTTGAAAAAAATGGAGTAGAGTATGATTTGTCCTATGGTGATACCTAATGCTGTATTTAAATCATCATTTTATGTAGTGCTTCTTTTTTGTTTTCGAATGTTACATCTGCTTTAATCAAAATTCACATTCTGACAAATAAAGAGACTGAAAGTTAAACCAAACTGAAAAAATGGCAGTTGCCAATGTTGAATGTTATTTAAGCATAATAAAGAGCTTTTATCTGTCTCTCTAGATTTAGGACAATAAAAAGGTAATTATTCAATTATGAAATGGTTCTTATTCAACAGTATACCGTTGTGTTTTTTCGTATCGTATTGAAAAGTGAACAGACAATTGTGAAGGTATTGTCAGTCATGATGACATAAAAGAAGAAGAAAACAATAAATGTTCGTAATCATAGTACAGCACAGAAGATTTTATATTCTAGTAGCGATGTTACTAATGATCTCATGTTGACTTTATCACTTTATGAGCAGGCTCATGTAACAAAAGTATGATTTCTCCACAGTGTGGAAAACATTGCTGCTCTGGCTCCAAACTATGTCAATCAGAATGATATTATTCTTACCATTGGAAGATCAAGAACAGTGGAGGCTTTTTTAAAGGTAGCAATTAATATGTAGTGATTTAATATGTATGAACTCTGATGATCTTTGTAAAAATAGGTCAGACATGGAAACAAGATAGTTCAATTTGAAAAATTGACTCTAACTCTTTAAGTAGATGTAGTTTTTTCTCCAGTATTTTCCCAAGACAAGAAAGTACAAGAAGTCAGATATTTTATGTTTGTTGTTGGAAAAGAATAATTACTGTAGATGAAACCGTAAACTAGCACAATTTGTGAAGTCACTGCCAAATATATTTTTTTGTTAAAAAATGAGGATGCCTTTTCTAGCTTAGCACTTGAAACTGATATTGGTTGAGCCATTTGATTAGCTGTTCAATATGAATGAGATATTTCAGGCAGGATTGTTCAACAACTATTTTTTTTTTTTTTTAATAGAATGCTGCACATAAAGGTATCAAATTTCAAGTTTTGGTATCAGAAGGAGCTCCATTTTATCAGGTGAGTTTTATGCAGTAATATGCTCTGGTTAAATAATTGTGATCCAGTAATGTAGTATTAATGTTTATCTTTAGTGTATTTTTGTGAACATAATTATTTTTAATGCTTGAAAAAGCATGCATTAATTGTGAGATTCTGGTTGGGTCTACTTTTATCAACAAAGTTGTATTTTGCTCATCACGTTATCAACTGGCATATTAGATTAATATTTTTGTCATGGAATGAAATATGCATCATTTTGCTGTTTTCTTGAGCTGTTTAAATTGTCATCCAACTACTTCCCTTTACTGAGTACAAGTGGTATAAGACAAGCTTTGCATTGAATCGAAAATCACTTTTCCCCTTATTTATTTTGAACACGTTTAACTGAAAATTCTGAAATGCTCACCTCATGATGAGACTTTCTTTGTGTGTTTTGTTTTTTTTTTTTTCATCAAGATCATATTTTCCAAATGTTTAATTTTGACTTCATGTTTAAAATAATAGAAGCCAAAGTGATTTTTTTTTTCTTCCAAACAATGCTTGTTTTGTGCCTCTTGCACTGTCAAAAGGAAAAAGTCTTGCCAGTTGAAAATGTGGCTCACTGAGAAATAAATAAGAAGCAAATTCACTTTAATGATGCTTTGCCACATGTTCTATCTTTCATCTGGTCTCTGTCCTTCTAAAGGGACACGAAATGGCCAGAAACCTGGCCTTGGAAAAGATAAACACAACATTGATCACTGAATGCCAGATTGGAACCATCATGCCACGAGTAAACAAGGTTATCATTGGGACCCATTCATTCATGGCCAATGGAGGGTATGTATATTTTTTGATTGCCATTGTTCCCTATATCTCCAGTATACGCTGGTTTCTATAATTTTGTCTTTATGTATCATTGTATATGACAAGACATACACTTAATCCTGGCAATAACATGGATATATCACTACAGACCCTTATATTTTCAAGTTTTAGAACAATATTTCTCAGAGATTAATTGAAAAGACCATCGATATATATATATACACAATAAGAAAACCCCTCAATGATAAATTTTGTAGAGGTTCTACCTCCCATCCTTACCCCTTTAGGGAATTTGAGCGTATTTTCATTGATTTGTAGATTGATTAGATAAATCCATTTTTGCCTACACTCTCATTTAATTTTTCTTTGCATGTTTGTGTGTTTTTGTTTTTGTTTTTCATTTTTTTCAGTCTGTATGCAGTTTTCCAGAATTATGACGTGCATACTTGTGATATGTATTTTACCATAGACATGATTTGAGAAAATGATATGATTTTGTTTATCTTTTAGTTTACATTTTATATTTATTGGTCTTTGCAGACTGAAAGCTGTGACAGGCACCAACATTATGGCTGTGCTGGCTAAAGAACACAACAAGCATGTAAGACATCAGTACCAGTTGTGGTTATATTGAAAGTATTTTATCTCAGCTCATACAAAATGCCTGTCAATTATTTCCAGTCGTGTTCTTTGATGAGATAAAAATGTGCAATTATGGCAGATTTTAATAATTATATAAAAGTGATAAATGTGAACGAAAAATATGAATTAAAAAAGGCTGTTTATATATGTTGATGTATATTGCGTTCATTAGAATATTCCAGCTCATGCAGGCACTGAATTTCACTGAATAGTTATTTGCACCTTCCAAACAACAGATAGTACATGGTGATCAACTTTTCAAGCAAATTTATTAGCTCCCCTTCTTTATTTACCAGAGGAATACGAATAGTTTATTTGTCCACGAGGAAATACATTTTGTCCAGTGCAGAAGAACAATTAAAACAAAAATATATGAAGAGTATACAGCACAAAGATACCTTAAACAATTTCCATGTGCATACCATATATGTATACCTCCATACCTACATATTCATTCACACGTATCGCACAGACACACGCACACACAGCCACATACACATGCATACTCAGACACAGCCACATGCATACATACAAACACACACACATACACAAGTAAACAAAATAATTATATGCCATTGTCCATAGCCTGTACTCCAGCTTAGCATCATTTGGTATATTTGCAAAATTTAGTTTTGAGGATGCTTTTCTGTCATGCCCCAGAACCACATATCGCCACAAACCTCTAATAAATGGGGATTGTTTTTGACCAGTGCTGTTACTTCCATTTACCAGGCACAAGAGTTGTTGAAGAAACAGTGTATAGAAGAAAAAGCTCACTTCTGTTGTTGTTTGAAAGAGTAATGATGAAATATTTTTCTGAAATTATTATATGAAGAAAATATTTTCTTTATACAATGATTTTTTGCGTAAATTTTCATAATGTACACTTCAAACAAAGAGTGTACAAGTCATGTATTGCTTTTCTATGCTTCTTGTTCAACATCTTTGTGCCTGGCAAAGGGAAACAACAACGCTGGTAAAAAATATTCCCCATTTTTGACCAATGTATGTTCAAAGTGAAAATGCTTGTTGGCAACAATTGTTTTAAGCTTGTCATTTCTGATCTCTCACATTTCTGATCTCTCATCACCACATTGAATTTGTCTCCAATCCCCATTTGTATAATGCTCTGTAGTTGTATATTGCTCCGGAGAACAAGTAAGGATTCATCCCCAGTTGTAGACCCTCTTTAGATCAAATCTTCATAAGATTTTGTAATATCAATAAATATTCTGTGTGCTTTTGCAGGTGATTGTCTGTTCTAGCTTATATAAACTTTCACCCCTTTTTCACAGTACACCAAAACATGTGAGTCTGAAGTTTGTTTCTTCTTTATTTATATAAAAATTTGGTTCATTCGTGAAAATAAGTTTAGTTCATGATCAGTCTCAAGAATATGAATCTATTTATAGATTTATGGGTCACCTTTTTTTTGGTGCTGTAACAGGAACGACAGCATGCATGCAGCAAAGGATTCAAAAGTTATGGTTTTTATTATTGTCATGATTAATGGTTCATTGAAAGACTCTGCCTACAGCTGAGAAAAAGTTGCATTTGGTGGAATCTTGCGAAACCATAGAAATGTATTCTGCTGCTTTCCCTTGTATTATATGACAGCAAATCCCAGTGATATCTCATTAACTTACAAGTGAAGATCAAGCTGTATTTCCGCCAATCAGCTCTGAATGAGGTTTGCAATGCTATGTCACCCGTACATTAAACATTTTAAGGTAATTTTCCATGATTTCTCATGGAAAGTTCAATATGAAAAATAATTCACATGTGACAACTTTTTGTTTTCACAGGAATCTTTCAATAAGTTTGCTAGCCCTAGTGAATTGCTAGACTACGAAGATGCAGAATTGTTGTCTAAAGTAGAAGTAATTGCCCCAATTTTTGATTACGTGCCTCCACATCTTGTATCCATGGTAGTCAGTAACAAGTAAGTGAAAAATATTGCCAGTTTTTCAGAAAATATAAAACAAAAAAGTATATATTTATATATGAACATTCTTCAGACTAATATTGTGTTACATTTTTCTGGGAGAACTCAAATACACCAGTTAGTCTCAGGCACATGTCAAATAGAATTTCATTCTGGAAAATTGGTTGGAGTGTTTAAACAGGGTTTTAAGTTGAACCGAGTTATTTGTGAATTTAAATCATTTACTGCCATGACCTCAGGACATTCATGCAGTGTTTTTTTCCTTTCTGAAATTCCTTTGTTGTCATTGAAATTTAAACATCTTTGGTCAGTGCTGATGAGATTTTATTGTGAAAAAAAGAGGCTGCAGTCTTATGAAGAAATTTGAAATATTAACTCCTTATTAAGTGGCTGTTGCCTTGGCTGTCAAAAAGGGATAGAAGTAACACAAATCTAGGCCTGAATGTTTTGATTGACTTTGCATCATTTTTGTTTTCTGAAATAAATTCTTTTCTTTCTTCTGCAGTGGAGCACAGTCTGTCTCCTATGTCTATCGACTGGTGAAAGATTTCTATCATCCGGATGATGTTGAGCTGTGATTTCTGCCATTTGGTTAAATGCAAGATAGATGTAGATAATTAAAACCGAATATAAAACTGCCTCTAAGTCATCATGAGCTGGGATCCACAGCGATGAAACTGATGTCGATTGGGTTGCAAGCAAGGGTCAACTTATTTGAATTTTTACTTGTCTGTTGTTTGCAATCAAAACAAAAATAGGCCTAATAAAGCATCAAAGATCTGCTGTGGGAAGTATGATATTCTAATGGTTACAACCATTATATAAGCACTTGATCCTAGTGCTGTCCTTCACCACAAGAGTTGAAAGGATTTGAACTTCACTTCCTCAGCGTATGTGTAATATTCAGGCTCAGAGGGCCGACTCATTGTACTGGTAAATGAGAAGTGTTTCGGGATAGTGGTCAGAGTGTTGACTGACTGGTCATTTCCAACATCTTATATCACATTTTCCGTTCACCCACTCTGGACTCGGTCATAGATTGTTGACATTGAGATGGGTTTTTGTTTCATATGTGTTGTCAACCGTGTGACAAGCAAGACTCTGTGATGGAAGGACAGTGGCTGAGCTATTGTTAGTGTCCATTACTTCTGGGTTTTTGGGAATGTCAGTTTCTAGATGATCAGTTAATCTAGCACCTGGAAAGGATAGTCAAGTGCCTTTTGATTTGTTTCACAGGGCTGTCTGCAACTCTGAGTCATCAAGAGGGAATTTAATGTAACTCATCCTCATATAACACTCAGCCTTTGGTAAGAGGGCCTACAGGAAGATTTCTCTGTTAATCACTTAAGTTTTAAAAGCTGCAAGTCTGTTTTTTAGAGAGAGGACATGAGGAAACAGGGAAGTATAGGCATTTCTCTTTGTAATTCATATCGACTTATCAGTTGATCATTTCTTGTTCGAAAACGAATGAAGATTGGAGAAAACAAAAATAAAAAAAGAATCATTAAATAATTGTATGTTGAGTCCTGTTTTGTGGACAAAAAAAAAAAAGTGGCTTTAGATGTACTTCTCCAGACCTGGAGTGAGACTCATGTGAAGTTGATTATTTCAAGAGTATCATGAATATATTACAATGTTTTCTTTTGTTATCTCATATATATTTGGTGTATCATCTTATCCTTAATCTTTTGTCATTGATAGTAAACTGATTTCAGTGTTCCAGTGGTTTGTTGCAGCCTTGAATTTTTAGTCATGCACTTTTAAGTTGTTGTCATTTTCACTATGCTGGTATGAAAGTTTGAGAATATGTAATTTGTAACTGGTTCTTTATATAATTTGATGTGCTCTCTGGAATGAAAAGATACAGGCTGCAAATATTAGAGTTGAGTGGTGTGATGATAGGCTCACCTTTTGAGTGATTGAAAATGAGACTTTTAAATGTTTCTCCACTGGTTAACTTGGGCATCGACTGTGGTTCAAATTCATTAAATATTTTAATTACAGCAACTGTCAAACAATATGGGTTAATGTTTTATCTTCTGAATAAAACTTTTTTTTCTCTCCATGGAAAAATAGGCTTTCTTATTATATTTTGTTATTTTGTTGTACATTTTAAAATATTATCTTTGTACATGGCATTGCTTAAAAGACATGACAAATTTCAGTCACTTTTTGCACTGGTAACAGATTCAGTCACTTTGCTGATTAGCATACACATCCATCACATTCATTACACTGAAACATGAAAGATACTATTCACATTCAGAAAACGATGTGCTGAAGTTTATTAACAGTTTTAGTTCCAGAACAGAATGAGATTAAAACTTACCAAGGAAAGAGAAATACAAATTACAGAATTTTATGAGAATTGAACTATTTATGAGAGCAGAGATCTACATCTTCTATCTACAGCATGAAGAAAAAAAAAGATATTCAATAAATGAAAACTATTTAATCCTGTAGATAGAAACAAAAAAAAACCAGTTAAACATACAGAAATATATTTTTTCTGTGTGGGGTTGTTAAACCCAAGCACATATATGCTGGTACAATAAAAAAAACTTATGCTGCCAACACTGTCAAATCATTCAGTTTCCTTGATATATTTCAATATTTTTTATTACTATCTTTCGATTAGCAGTCGCACCAAAGTTTAACAAAGGTGAGATTCAACTGATAACTACTTATTTTTCTGGCTGATGCAGTAGGCACAATGTACATTGTGTACATATATTTCACTGGGGGGAAATGTAACTGAAACTTTGACAGAAACATTTTATCACAATGACATCAGAAGTGTGAATGGCAAAATCCTTCCATTCCATGTAGACTGAGACATGTGGAAGAAAAGAATTGCAGACATTTTTTAAAATTATATTTCTATTACATTTGTATTTCTTTTTTTTCTTTTTTTTCATGCCTTGACTGCCCGTAGTAAATCCTTAATCTGGGAAACAAAAACATAATTTCTTTTTTTATAATATTTTATTGAACAGACTGAAAGCATCCTTTCCCTTCCCCCCTCCTCCCTCCCCCCATAAAAATTGCCCCTTTCCAACCACCTGTTTAAAATATTCCAAATCATTCATACTGTCTTAATCTTAGTGCACATTTTCCATTTTAAAAACCTCTTAAAAGACTCGAAAGTACCATCTCGAAACTTATGATTTAAGAGATCAATGGACTTGTTTCAAAATACCTACTATTTCCTACAGAGAATTTTAGCTTGCAAGCTCCAATTGTCTTATTACTGAGCTTGAATTCTGAATGATTAAAAATTGTCTGTGTCTTTAGTTCATTTTTACAATTTGCTTATCTAGTTGTTTTTTTGCCTAATTTAATTTTTACAGCTAAAATTATACCCCATTCTGAAATCATATGGATGTTTTTTTAAAATGTGACAGTGCATCAATCCGTCCATATTTCAACAAATTGAGATACTGCCCTCTGAAAATTCCTGGTTGTCAGTTTTACCAGTACATATGTATTTCTTTCAAAAAGATCCAGTATTTACATGTATGTACGTGTATTTTTTTTTAAATTACACTTTCAATTAAATAAGATCAGTTCTACTGATCCAGGATGTGGACGTACACTGTGTAGTACATATCTCTCAATTTCATTAAGACATGATACAACACGGACAAGTTTTTTGTTATCAGTGAAAACGCATCTAAAATCCCACGTTGAGAACTTGTTAAGGTAACTGTTGGCAGAGATGATGCAAAATTGTCAGTTGCATCTTTATTTTGCTTTAAATATCATTTGTCTCACTGCTGGTCAAAATGAGATGTAAGTCGCTGGGCTAGAACCGAGCAACTGAGCATTGAATGTGATGAGGGAGATCAGACATTGAATATTTTTTTATTGCAGAAATTGAAAGTGCATTCATTTCTGAACAAGACAATAGCTGTCTCACTCTCGATTTAAAAATATTTCTTCATTAAAAATGAGGTTTTTGTGAGGTAGTGATATAGATTTATGCATTCAGCCGTTCATTTGAACTCGATTTTCTCGGAATTTTGGTAATTGCTGTGGGGTCCCCCCTTGTCTCTTTAAACTCATTGTTTCACTACCTGGAATTACATGAAATAAGCTTTCACATGATACCAAAAACCTCATATGGTGAAAAAAAACGACATATGTCTCATTTTGACTGGCTGTGAAACATTTGATAAACTGAGATGACAAATCTTCAGCATGAAGCATTTCAGGATCCAATTCCTCAAAAACAAATTCATTCTTTAATTTAATAAATTAAATCACACTGAATTTATCCATAACTGTGATCAAAATAAAAAAAAATATCACAATTTTTCAATTCTTGCAGTTATACAAAGCTCTATATATTGTAAATACACTGTAGTTAGTATACACTTCAAAGGAAAAATATCACTCACATGAAAACATCATTCCTATTTGAACACAGCTTAATATTTAATTTTCATTAATACACATTCTCAATACCATAAATTAAAATGTCAGTAAATCGCTACTTTTTTTTATTTACACTTTTTTTTATTTACACAAAAATAATTTTTGTCTCTAGATTCAATGCAAAATCCATGCCTGTGAATCACTGATGGATTTTCATTCTGTGCATGAAATAATATTAGAAAAGAATTTTATTTTCTGTGACACTGTGATAAACAACTGTAAGTAATAATTTTAAGAAGTTAAGGACAAACTGGAAAATGGCTTGAGTTTCATAATGTTTACTAATTTTTTTGTTAATAAAATTAATCTAGAGGATCTCTCACTAGGAAATGCATGTAAATTTTTTTTCATTGAGCACAATAAATAATCTGCTACTAGGAGTCTGTTTTCAAACACTATCTCCATGTAACATTCTAAGAAAAGATTGTTTTGATGGATTCGCTCCCAGATGTTTATAAGGCGACAAACTAATGTATCAATGATGACCCAGTGGCTCATAGAGGGTTAATTTTTATGTCTTTAGCATCAGCAAATTAGTTCTCAAAAACTGCCCTATACATTACATATTTTGATAAGAGTAATAAGACAGGTACTGTTCCTCACACAAAATGCTGGATGGACAGTCAAATAAACAATCTGAGACAGCTGATAATTGCCCATTATGTTTTTTTTTCCCCAGCTAATGGACAAGTACATCCTGAGAAAGTGATCTAGTTAAAATAAATAAGATAAGGGGAATGCTTTTATTTATAAATAAATAATGTTCTCTATCTGGACGGCAGAAGTTTTATAATTAAGAGAGAAAAACAACGATACATCACATTGCAAGAATATTTACTTGAATCACATACTGAACCAAACCTGTATATAAATGTCGTTGTATAGGTGTAAATATAATATAAGTACAGTGCATACAAGATAAACTTTGGAACAGAATCAAAATTGGTACATTTAATCCTCCTCTTGGACGGAACTACTGCTGTGCAACATCTGCAAACATTATAATGTATTTCTGTTTAAATTAACTGACAACGAAAAAACTTCCAAGTCAATTATGCTTGTAATGTACATGTGTCTCACACTTTTGTTTCTTCCATATTTTAACCACGTGAAGTAGTGGCACTTCAGTGCTGTTCGTGCCCCTAAGCAGAGACATAAAGTAACGTCTCTGCCCTAAGTTATCAATGGGAGACCGTTTCGCAGATTATCTGTCCCTTCCAAAAGAGGGACTCATGTAAGGGGAAATCATTTTGACCAGCCTCTTACTTCCCTTTTCCAGGTGTTGTTGAGCAACCATGCAGTGTAGAGAGGAAAAAATCCTCTAATTCATGTCATTCCAAATACTGATTACCAAAAAATTTGAAAGAATTATCACAATAAGAAGGAAACATCCTCTTTACATCATACTTTTTGGGGAATTTTTCATGGTATATATGTTTCAAGCCAAGGGCACAAAAGTGATTTTTTTCTCTTTACACTGCTGCTTCAATCCCTCTTTTGTCTGATAAAGGGAAGTAATAGAACTGAGCACAATGATCTCCTATTATACCATGAACATTGTTTTTCTGGAATGCCATATTTCAAATACATATTTAGTAAATTTATTGAATATTTTAATTTGCAGCAGCCAGTACCAAAAATAATGCATGTACAAAAAAGAACAACCAAAAAAAAAAAAAAATGGCAACAAAGGTTTTATCATTAATTAAGTATAAAATCTATCATAAAATTACACCCGCAAATTGGAATTTAGGCATATCTGAAACAAGTGCAACAACACAACAGCTTTCATATCAATGAAAACTACAACACAGCAAATGGAAAACCTGATAAATAAGATTGCTCCACACTAAATAATTCTACGTTGTTTTACACCAAACATTCCTTCACTCAAGCAAAATATATAAATACATTCATTATAATGTGCACAAACTACCACAGTGCAGAAGTCACAAATTCAACAATTTTCTATGATTTACAATAGCAAGTAACAAAGTATTACTGGGGAACTAATGTAAATAAGAAAAAGCTAGTCTGAATACATTTCTTTTCCACACCACACTAAGGAGACAACAGTGGGAACATGAGTAAGAATGTAATCATTGAAAATTAAAATACAGAACAGCAAGAAGCGTGGACTGTCTTAATCTGAACATATTTTAGTCTTCCTGAATCTTGAACACAATAGTCATGGCTTGGGTAGTCTTAAAATTAACAAAAACTGTTTTGAATGAGAATGAGATTTAATTTCATGTTTTTTGTGTTGCATGATGAATGTAAGTTGCAATTTGTTACATAAATATGAGTTGTAGTGAATTATCAAAAATGTTTCTAAAGGATAGTGTGGCAGTGACTGTTGCATGGATATTACTTGGCAATAAAATTACAATTTGTTAAAAATATATATATATATCATGTAATATGGAACAGCACCCAATCATATTTGTTTTAAACCAAATTATGCCATTAAATACATGAAAACATTTTCATAAAAATTACGTGTTGCCCCATTTTAATGATTCAATATTCAGAACTTTTGCGAGTTATCTCTCCTGATGGCACTGTCACTTTAATTTGGTATTGGAATATTCTGCATAGGATTCCATTTTTTTTATCATTAGTTTAATTGTAGAGGAATGTTTCCTGTCACAGTCTCTGACCACATTGTGAATATAAAAAATCTTGCAGTAATAAACTATTAACTTTGTAATTTTTATTGTAAATATGTACTTTGCAAACTAGAAGAACAGCTGCCATGTACAGATTATTTTTATTTGTTCTCTAGACATTATAATTATTTATACTCAGTGCCTCAGTTTCAAACGACTGCCAGCTTTCAACAAGAGACTGCACCGTGTCTGTTCGGCTATTTCATTTATGAGTGTACACAGTAATTACTGATTTAACCTGTTGCCCCCTATGGCAAGAGTTGACACGATATAGGATGGCCTTATAATTCCATTCAACTCATTAAATCCATTTTTTAGTGATGCTGATGTCATCAATTTCTTTGTGACGTTGAAACAATTTTACCGTGTATACATTTTTTGACAAGTATACTGTATACATGTGCACACTATCAGATGCACATAGCAGCAATTACAATTTAAAGAAAGCACAGTATTTTCAAAATGTCAATATACACAAAACAACATTATTATACAGACATTTAGTGGCAGGAATGTCTACAATTGTAAAACAAGATATTTGTATGACATAAGGGACGGCAGACAGTCAAATATTGCATTATTCAACAATAAATTAACATTAAAAAAAAAAAAAAACTTCTTGGCTACCACAAAGCAAATGAACAGTATATGTATATATTTATGTATATCTTCCAGAACACAGGTTTCAAAATTGCTATATATATTTGTATAAACATGATAGTTAACAGGAACACATCTTAATTAAAATCACTTTCTGCGCAATACTACAACACACAAAAGTATATGTTACATTTATTGTTATTTTAGCCTAACTGCTACACTGACAAGGAATGGAATAGCCTGTACAAATATTCTGCTGTTTGTTGTTCTTTTTTTTTTTATAAGGTACCTCTGTAATTGTAATATAAGCATTTCATAATTTTTCAAAACAATTGTCTTAAGCCTCCCTTCAAAAACAATTACTGTGAAATCCTACCAGTATTAAATTCCAATCAAGATCAAGTTTTATTAGACCTTTTAGCCTCGTTAAATTCCAGACAAATCATCAAATGGATGGATGAAGACCACGAGTATATGTGCAGATAGAGGATTTAGAATTAGCTTGCTTTTCGTGCTTTGAAAAATTTTGTTATTTCTTTTTTAGTGATAATTTATATAATTTTGAGTGAAATTTGTTTAACTCAATCACTGCATGACTTAAAGCATGGACTAAAGTGCAAACATTCAGCCATTTTGACCATCAGCCAAATTACTTCCCTTTCAAGAGTACAATCAACATTGTAATCAGGGGAAAAATTGCTTTTTCTCTTAACTTGTTATTTGAAACAGATGTGATGGACCATTCAGAGAAATTCAGCGTGTGGTGAAAATGTTTTTTTCTCTCATCATGATAACTTTTTGCTCACATAATACAAATAACGGGAGCAAGTGTTCTTTTTTTTGTTTTGTTTTGTTTTTTACATTGTATGTACATATATGTCAAATATATACTAGAGTGGGGACTCATGACATTGTCTTGACAAAACACCCTGTGTCTGGCGTGCCAACACTGGACGCTATGGCCCTGGAGGTGGTGCTATTTTGTTATTCTTTGGGTCCTTTATTACGAATGGAGTAAGCCACTGTTCTGATCTAGTAAATATTTTCTTGTAAACAAATGGATACATTTTCATTACAGCCAAGGATAGAATACAACAGAATTGCAATCATGAGATAATGACAGAGTGAATTTCGTTCATGAATGTGTGGTAACATAGTAACAATGGCATTAACTAAGTGTCTTGCTTCCACTGGCATGGCCCCACACTCGGCACATGCGATGTCATGAGTACACACTCCAGCATAACAGCATAAGCTCCTTGGTACATGTACATGTACACAGCGTATACATGGCAAAGAGAAGTAACCTAACTGTTTGAAAGATGGCTCATTACCATGTTTTCTTTAAATCCAACTCCACAGTAATTTAATCTTAGAAGTTCTAATATTTTTGTTAATGATTCTGATACATATAAGCATTGTGCATTTTGCATAGATATTAATTTGATGGAATATATTAAAGATAATTTTTGGAAGCAAACAACAGATAAATTTTTGTTTAGAGTGGGAGCTTTTTTTATTTTCAGCCCTTAGATAACTCAATGAGGGCTAAGGCAGAAATGTAACGATCTTTCTCTCTGTTTTTGGGAGTTGTTCTGTAACTTATTGAACTGGTAATTTCCAGCCCATTAGCAGGTTTTTGATAAGTGGAGGAGGATGTGGTGCTTTTAAACAGTCCAGTTGATGTTGGTTGTTTTGGAAGTACTGGTGGAGTGGGTGGTTTGTGAGATGAAGATGTAGATTTAGAAAATATGTTTGGGGTTGATGGTCTCGGAGTAATTACAGAAGGTACGGATTTCATGGCTGGAATAGTATTATGTATGTTATATGGCTGTATCAGTACTGGAGGACTAGGGATAGGTGTTCTGTAATCCATCGTGACAAAATCTACAGGTGAGCTGGCTTGAGGTGATGTAGACATTGAACCGTTGACCTGATCAATGTTGTCATTGTATTGTCCTTGAAGAATCATCTGGCTGGAGTAAATGAAATGTGGAGCATCTGGTTGCTGTTCAGAGACAGGAACGCTAGGTGGCGCAGGATTTGAAGAAACTGATGAAAGTGAAGAATAAGATGACATCGATGAGACACCAGAGGATGATGAGCCAGTTGATGATGCAGACAATTGGCGAGGAATCATTGATAGCTGTGTGAAGGGAGACGACACTGTATCCATGGGCGCAACGGACACTGAAGGATGCTGCCTTGGTGGTGAAGGTGATGTAGCGAATGGTGCTGTTAAGGACTGGGAGGAGGGGATTCTGGGGAGAGACCAGCTTGGTGTCACACTGCCTGCAGGTGGAGATGTTCTTGCTGGTTCAGAATTTGTACTCTCAACGGAGGATGATTTTTTTAATGGGGCCTTGGGGTTCCTTTCTTGGCACTGCTTGATATATCTGAAAACAACATGGAATATTATTGATATAGAATCACAATAGATTTAACCAGGTAAACACAATAACAGTTCATCATCAATTTTTCTTCATAAATTCATTACCATTTTTTTTGTTTCTGGAAGAAACATCGGGCAACAGGTTTTTATATTCACAAGGTTTATATATTTTCTATTTGGGTACACAAGAAAGTTACGTGTTGAAATAACAAAAGTTCTGTTCAGCAACAAAGATACCAACTTTGTTATCCATTTTCGAACTTCTGGATTTGGATCGTCAGCACTGAGTTTTGCCACATTGGCCAGGTCCATTTCCACGCGCTTGAGACTGGCATATGGATGTTGACTGCAGTGTCTGTTGGCATGAGTGAAACGACTTGTGCAACCTGCAAGAGAGGGAAATGTTACATGAAAAATAATGACAATATACTTACCGTAATGAAATATCAACTACAGAAAGACGCTGGGAGCAATTCCCATGTTATCAATCATATATAGACTGAAGGAGCAACGACAACTGTATTATGTTCAGTTAAGTCATTGGAACTACTGACTTTAAATATCTGTAATTTACTCAGTAGTACATTTGAAGGATTTCAGGGCAGAATGAGACATATCCAAAATCATCGTTTAGAGAAAAATGACAGTTTGTTCTCCAGCACTTAGTAATTTATCATAAAGAATTAGAATTTTTTGAAGACTTTCAGGAAGGATAAGCTGCGTCTGGTAAAAAGGAAAGTCCTTACTATAAGGCACTGTCACTATTTGCAGTATTGAGGGGTAAAACTCAACATTTTAAAAAATGGAGTTCGTCCCATTTTACCCTGAAACCCTTCATTTATTACAATAATCATTGATAGAATAGAGTAGACGTTATGACAAATATGTATCAGGCACACTTCAAGGACAAAAAACACTGAGAAGAAAAAGAAATCCACACAGATATCTGTATTTAACCTACAAAGTATTCATAGTCGAGGTGGGGGGGTGGGGGCGAAACACAAATGTGATATCAAATGTACATTTATCTAAATTGTTCATAAGTTAAAAATTGAGGCACTTCTGACATGAAATATAATAATAATAATAAAGGGCATTTATATAGCGCCTCACCCCCGTAGGGCTCGAAGCGCTTTACAGAACTAACATGT
>JBCAUA010444709.1:9315-33026 GCA_038406235.1 Peronia verruculata | reverse complement strand
CCCCCCCCCCCCCCCCCCCCCCCCCCCCCCCCCCCCCCCCCCCCCCACCCAACCCTCAACTATCGTTTTACTTCCACTGCCAGTCCCTCTTTCACCTAAATCATTAAAATTTAGGTTTTGGTGTTTGCAAATCTCTTGGATTCAAGGCCTATCCCGTCCCATCCTACAAGCCATTTTTTTTTTTTTTCTGTTTGCTACGTTACATGCCTTTGTTTAGTTCAGGAAGCGTTATATAAGCCATGTATAAAAGAAAAGAAAAAGAAAAATTGCGGGGCAAGAAAAATACGAAAAACATGATGCGAAAAAAAAAAAAATGTTTTCATCACAGGTAAACTTTTCAAATGATATTGTTAATCGGGTTTCAAATAGCAGGGGAAAAGAAGATTGTGTCTTTCTTGACAATGCTTGTGTTGTACGTCTTGTACTTGGCTGAAGCTCATAATGGCTCAATATGGATCATTGGAAATAGTCTCAACCTCAAGTCATGGAGGTTGTCAAGGATCATGGCTTTACCTTTGTTTTTTTTTTTTTAAATTCTGGTTTTCAGTCATTTCATTCTCCATACTTTTTCTCAAGTTCTTGTATGAGAGCGCATCCTGTTTATTGTTGTCGTTGATGTTTTGGTTTTGTCTCTGGATGAGATTACAAAACGTTGTATTCTCTTTTATTTTTTGTGTGACACATTTTTGTGGGAGCCGATGAGCTCTTTGTTATTTAATACGGGTGTGGATGCATTGCATATCCTCAGGTATTTTTTTAAAGGCTCTTTTATCTATCCATTTATCCATCTATCCATCCATCCATTTATGCATCCATCCGCCCGTCCGTCCATCCATCATTTTCCCATCTCTCCATCTATCTATCCATCCATCCATCCATCCATCCATCCAATCATCAGTCCATCCATCCATCCCATTCATTTCATCCATCCCACCCAATCCATGCACTTATCTGTCTGTAGATTTGCCAGTCTTCCTCTCCTCTTCTTGCTGTCTTTGTGCTTGTTGACCATTCTGCGTATTGTCTGTGTGTCTGCCCGTGTATCTGCCCTAGCACTAGCTTTGTAGCGTTTGCAGGCCTCGTTTTTTTGTAAGCTGGTGGATGCAGGGACAAATGCCCGATGCAGTTTTTGAGAGAGAGAGAGAGAGAGAGAATGGACTGTAAGACCAGTAGAGTCATGTTACCTATACCTTTCCAGGAATATATGTGTCTTTCTTACTGTAGCTATGCTGACTAAAATTAAAACAACAAGGGTTGAAGGACAAATGAGTCGTGATAGAAACCAAACAGCAATTTCCGTGTCTGTTTACTTGATCAAAATAGCATCCAGCTGTTGGAATAATGAAATCCACCATTACTGATGTCTTCTCCCATTGTTGACGTCCTCTTGCTGGCATCCACCATCGGTTTTGCACAAAATCGCCTTAACTTTATTTTTAAAATTTTCATTTGGAGGTCTACAGACGCAAAAATTTTTAGATTACAAAATAATATAACAAGAACAGGGACATACACACACATGTCGTCTTTTGAATTGTCTAGGTTATCCACTTTCGATGTTGATAAATTTAGTTTATCAGCAGATCTGTGGAGATATGTTCGTTTCTCATTATACCCTGTATAGGTTTTGCAATCTCAGTACTTATGCTGTTTTATTCTATTTCCAATTTTATGCTTTCTCGAAGATTTGTTAGATTAAGGACAGGAGTTTCAAAAGCTACCTTTTCGTGGTACCAGTTTTGGGGTTATTCCCTACATTGCTGTAGTCGGAGTATTGTATTATTCTGTATTCAGTGTAGAAAATGTCTTGTATAATAGTATACGTTGTAACCAAAGTAATCAAGTGCATTCCAAGGACATTTTGGACATAGAATAAACAAGTACTGGATACACATAAGAAAGCAATTGGAAGAATAGAGAGAGCAATTTCATCATTAATATCTATATTTAAAAAGAAAGAAAGAAAGAAAGAAAGAAAGAAAGAGGTCTATATAGACCATCTTTGTATGAAATACATTTATATTGGTGCAGATTGGGACTTATTTTCCTCTTAGTTGAATAGAGGACATAACATATAACGAGACGAGTTCTCATTTTCGTGATATTTGGAGAAGGAAATAACAAGCACTGAGGTCACGGTTTGTTGGCAAACTCTTTTGTAAGACACTGACGTTGTGCTGCTCAGGCATTTCCATTACAGGGCTGTCAATTTTCCTACTTTAGTAGGATTTCCTACTTTTTGGCTGTCATTAATTTCTCTGTTGGCCCCAGATCCGGTATTATTTACCATGAACGTGCTTCAGTTTTATATGTTTGCTGAAGAATATGCCAGGAACTTTTCCTACTTTTTCATGTAGATAGATTGACATCCCTGACATTAGAACTGTAGAATATTAAACTCTTCACGCACAGCTACAGACAGTCATAACGGTGTTTAAGCCTACCTTCGCGCCGACTGTAAAAAGCATGGGTGAAATGAAATCAATACCAGCCGGAAGCGTTTCATATTCAATCCATCCCTGCATCTGCGCATCAGTTAACTTAGAAACCCTGCTGTCTCGTTCTGCTCAGAGATATATTTCAGTCTGACACGGTTTGTTTTGTTATTTACTTCGCTTACTGCATTGTCCCCTAGCCTATCATAAATGAGATATCTCCGCAGTGTTGCTGCTGTTAGTTGTTGTTGTCATTGTTACTGCTGCAGTTTTTATGTCTTTTCTGTGTCCCCCTATTTGTACTTGTTCTATCAGCATCCATCATGCAATTAATGACCCGTCTGTCTAGGGTAAACATAGATAAGTATTTTTGTGTCAACTAATTGCTATGGCAAATGCAGAGTACAAGGCGAAACCTGTCAGAACAAGATCGAAAAGCCGAGTCCAGTTTGGGCATATCTTAGCCATAAGCACAGGGCCAATGTAGTCAAATTTACAGCAGAGACTCTCAACTATAGTTTAAATTACTCGGCTGACTATAATCACTAGACAATTTGTCATGCGCAGTCTGGCCAGAATCGTTTTAAAAGGGCGTAATTGGTTGTTGATTCTGCTTTACACTTGTAACTATAATGCTGTCGTGGAAGATCCATTTTTACAGCTTGGGATTGTGTAAATACATTTAGAGGAGGTTCATTGATCCCTATATACTGGGTTCGATTGGAATCATTCTTGTAGGCAGATACTACTGTGCATGACTAATAGGCACAACGAGCGCTCTACAAGGAGCTATCCATTTTTTGATAGTGATCGAGACTTGTGTATACTGTCCCTGCCTGTGCCATTTCTCGCGCGGTTTCCCTTACCAATGATAGTCAGGCTGATGAGCATTTGTCAGAAAGTTAGGTCGCTCTGACTGGTCTTGTGTAATCTACCTGATCAATCAGATCTTTTGCTTTTTGCCCACCTCACTAATGCTCGTTATCAGCTGCAGTGAGAATTTAAGATGCTAAATCTATCTCCTGTGGCTTCATCCTTGTGTGTTAGCGTAACTGACACACATAAACCCACACAGACACTTTCTGGGCTTTTAGATGTTAATGATCTGCCTCAATTTATCGATTGTATAGTTTCCCTTACCAACCGCCCTCAGTCTTCTGTGCCCACAGATTTACCAAATAACGTCATATCTCCCACCCACATTCATTCACCTTTATGCGGTCCTTCAATCACTCACTCACTCGATTATTCATTCGCTCTCGACGTCGCTGAATCACTCATTTGTTCATTCCCTCTCTCACTTATTCTGTCACAGCGAATTCACCGCTTTCCTGACTGACTCCCCGATTGATTGACTGACATTTAAACTCACTCACTCACTCACTCACTGACGTATGCACTAATTCACTCACTTATTCACTCGTTCATTCACTCACATTCACGCAATCATTCAGTCTCCCACTCACTCACTCACTCACTCACTCACTCACTCACTCACTCACACACACACTCGCTCGCTCGCTCGCTCTCTCACACACACCATCTTTCTCTCACACAGCCAGTGAATATTCTCATTTGCGCTTTGGTATACTTCATTCAACGAATGAGTCACTGGGTGCTGTTCATCAATAAATCGATCATGTAATCGGTTAGATCATTCAGAACCACCGAGTATCTCCTCTATCTGTCAGCACAGACTCGTTCATACTTTTCTATACTTCTGAGACTCATTACTGATAAAGAGAGAGAAACGTTTACATTTATTTACAATATGGCCTCTACTCAAATACGGCATTGAAGTGAGCGCTTTTTCGTGCACCTGAAATACATGTATAATAAGCTAGAGAAGGAGTGATCGAAACTGGTTCCACTTTCGTCTCAGATCAGAAGTATTTTTTTCCCCCTGTTCTTTATCAATTTTGTAATACCTGCGGGCATTAGCGATCACGAATGATTATTACAATAGGTGCGTGTCATACCTTGTTATCATCTGTCGACTCCGAAGCAGTTGGGAAGATGTGAGTGAAAAGGACTTATCTCTACTGTCTGTGTGTCATGAATACCATACAAATTCAATTGCCATTGTCGAGTAGAGGTTGTTCTAGGACGACTCGTAAGAAGCGATATTAGTATCAGGAGTTCCATCTCCTACAGATTTCAAAAATGATAAACTTCAACTGAGGAGTAGACATATGTAGTGAATATTTTATGCGCTGGATAGCAGCAAATGCAGGGACACCATATTTCTTTAGAGCGCGAAGAATCTCTGGAATTCTTCCTGGAGATCAATCAGTCGTAGTAAAGCATTTTTTTTTTTTTAAATTAAAGTTTCTTTGACACTGGGCGTATAACATAGCAATCTGTGCTGTCAGTGTTACTTGTTAAACTTTGTACTTAGCTCCTTATATCTATGAAATATTGAAGAGCTCAACCCTTTTCTTGAAAATCGTTTGGCACAGTAAATGTCACTCTAATTCCTTGCGGTTGTCTGTTATATCTCTGTCAGATGAACCTGCGCATCGATATTGTACTTTCTCGGTGGGTATCGGCAGCCTATCAAATTACTTTGTAAATGCACGAGCGAGGCATGCTAATGTCGTGGTTCTTTTGCTGTAGTGTTGATTATATTGAGCGTCACAGAATTAAATGTTGCGAGCATGTCATGAAAATGCCACCTGAACAACTAGCAGCGAGAGTCCTCTGTTTGAAGGAGTCAGGTTTCAGAGACAGAGGCTACTCAGGAAAGTTGATTTGGTGCAACAGAAGGAGAACTGAGAAGAAACCAACTGTTGTCACCAAAGCCACCCACCTAGTCCCCCCAAAAAAGACGTTTCATTTTTCTGGATGCTTTACAGCTGACAATGCAGGAGCATAATAAATAACCATGATTTGGGATTGTATTGTTGACAACCTATTGGAAAGCTGCTTGATGAAAGTAAAGAGCACAATAGTAAAAATGAACAAAATAAATACACAAAAAAATTACTGACATTAAAATTGAATTAAGGCTTTGATGTCCAATGTCCCTTTCAAGCTGAACCGAGGTGGATCCACGCAAACAAACAGATGGGAAGGGCTGGTGACATCAGTGCTATTGTCACACCCATCCGGCGACACGCCTGGTCCTGTTGTTATTACGGGCTGAGGATCTGTTAACCGACTGATGTCGGTGAGGAGTGGAACTCTAAGATCATTTCTCTCTGTCGGATGCCCTGAATTTATTTATTTTTACATGTATTTTGTCCATTATTTTGTGGATGTAACATTAAATAATGAAAAATGGGAATTTAAAAAATATAAAAAAATAAAAATAAAGAAAAGAAAATGGTTGACCTCCCTTTTTGCTATCAATTTAGCTGATTGACCTTTGGACAATCGCAGTATATATCTTTAAGTGTGACGCATCTGTTTTGTTTGCATCAGCTCTCCGTCTTATGGAAGCTAACACTGAAAACTGTCCACTGCAGCACTTTATAGTTGTAGCATTCATTTTTTACTTCTCCTTTTATTTTCCTCCCGAATTCTACTGCTCGCTCCATCAAGAAAACTATTTAGCCTGACATCATCGTATATTGATAATGGGTTAACCTGTATTGACTCCAGTCCGCCTTTCATTAATTTTCAGATTGCAGGAGAATACACTTATATTCCCGTGGAATCAATGGGAATGTGCAGTTTATCGCCATTCCCCATCAGAGGACAATCCCGGTCATTCTTTTGTTTTTACACCCACCAGCCCCCCCCCCCCCTTTCCTGCCCTTCCACCTTGCCTATCCCTTCTTCATCATTCTTCCCTTTCTCTCTCTCCTTTCGTTCTCCCTTTCACACACATTCTCTCTCTCTCTCTCTCTCTCTCTCTCTCTCTCTCTCTCTCCCTCTCTCTCGTGCTCTCTCATTGCCAAGCGCCTATAATCAGTTTGCTCTTTTACCTCTGTTTTCATCAGATTCTGCAGTCTTCCATTATCCTTAGGTCCTCTTGTTCATTCCCATCTCATTTGACAATTTTTACTCACACATCAATCATTCTCTTCATGCTCCTCATCCCATGTGCATTTCTGTGTTTGGCGCTTTCCCGCCGCCTCTTTCCCTGTCCAGGTTGGTATTTATATGTTGTAAACTACTTTCTCTTTTCGGGTTATCTAGTTCTTGAGCATGCTTGTGTTATAGTACATGTTGTTAGGGTGTTTATTGTTGTTGACCATAATAGTTTGCAGTAGCTGTTTTGTGCTTACTGCTGTTTTTGTATACATCTTTTAATCCTTGCTGAGCTACGACAGACAGCCCAGAGACCAGAGACGCAAATAGGAATTAAAGGATAATCACATGTGCAGCATGGCACGGCATAAGCCAGTGACAAACCATATACATTACATGTCTTGCAATGAAATGTCTTTGATGACAATTTTCGGTCACGTTATCTAACCAGATTTTACTTCCAGGTGATACAAATGGCTCAACTGAACTTGGTCTGCTGTTATGGCTGGTCTTTACCAGCCACTGTTTCGTGACTTCTTTGAGAGAGAAAAAAAACATGCTAGAACCGCGTGATTTTTGTTCTCGTTGAGGGGGTGTTGCATACCGATATGCATTAGTTCATCAAACTAAAGGTATGTCACATGCACATGAATTTACAAAATGTGGGTCACGTGCATGTGTAATATCCAAGAGGTTGTGGGTGGACGCTTCAGATTAAAGTGCAACATGAATGTGTTCTGGTTTTTGGATACGATGGTTTCGACAATTTCAAATTCTCTCAGTGAAATTTGTCATTGTATCCACGAAAGGGCAAGAAGGCCATGGCTGAAGGAATGCGCGGAATTTTATGTAACACTGTCAGCGCAATACCCCCAAAGCATTGCTCAGTCAGTAGTTCTATTTCTGTCAGTTTTCTTCACTTAATTCCGCATTTATGTTGTGATATAATTCAACCGGATCAAATCTGATCTACTTATACTTAGTGCAAATAGCACTCTTGCTGTCTATCGAATTCAGACTTGGCCTCAGTACAACCTATTTATTATGAGCAGCTACTGACCTCGTGTTAAAAAATATAAATACTTCCTCACCCCTTTGCCTCTTTCTAGTCTATAATTTAACCCCCCCCCCCCCTCCCGCTCACACACATACACTTCATTCCCATGCCCAGCCCTCCCAACTTCGGCTCTGTTCAGAAAACACGGAGTAACCCGGATGCCAACATGGTCTTCCACTAATGACCTCAATCGAACTTGGGTCCAGACAGCAGTTGAACCCATTTGCGCTGATAAGTTATCCCCCCCCCCCCCTCATTCCCTTTCCTACTCCCCCCTCCCCCAATTCCTCCCTCACCATCCCATCACATCTCCCGATTTCCACTCACCCCACCCCATACATTTCCCCAACCCCACCCTTGTCCACCTCGCTCGCGCACATTCCAGCCTACTCGAATGCCACCTCGATATGTCGATTCGATCTCCTTTCTCCCATCCCTTCCCCTCTTCACCAACCCCTCCCTCCCTCCCTCCCCTCGGTTCCTTGCCGATCAGGTTTATAACTTGTTGCTCACACGGGCCGCTTGTTGCTTCCCTTTGGCTTCTCGTCCTCACTGCTTCTTTCCCCTTGAACTCCTCGCTTTCCTCTTTGTCGTAAGCGTCTCGGTTCGGCTCGGCCGCTTTGAGTCTCTTTCCAACGACGTCGCTCACTGTCTCCACTCCCTGTTGCTGCTAGTGCTGGCGAGCGCAACAAGCGCAGGCGACTGTAGTGGCGGTGCCGTGCGGGAGGGAAATTCTGTCTGTTCAAAAAAAAAAAAAAAACGCTGCCCATGTATAGATGGATGAGCGGGGATGGGAAGAGGTGCACTGTTAACCACTGTCACCTTGCGCGCCGAGAGGGTTGGGTTGAGTAACCGAATTGGCCACCACCGTCGGGAGTGGCAAAAGATATCAGCACTATCTCAGTTGGTGAGTGAGTGAGTGAGTTGGGTGCTGTAAACGACTCACCTACACCCGCTGTTTGTACCGACTGTGATTAACTACATCTCTTCAGGAGAGGAAAATGTGCTGGTCAGTGACAAGTCATAGACGCTGAGTAGATAGGTAGCATAGTTTTTTTAGTTTGATAAGTCACATGCCGAGGATAGTTCTAATTTAGATGTTCCATGTAATTAATACAGGCGGATATTAAATGATACGTTGTTCATTGCTTGCACTTGGGTTCAGTTTCTTCTGGAAGTTGCACCACAGAATTTGATGTAGGGTGGATATTGTTTATTATTGAGTTTAGTTTCGTTTTCAGTAGAGATGATTATTTTTTCCTCATTCCATTTTTTATAAACATAGATCTAATATATAAGATCACAGTAGTCATTTCCTGATATTTTATTTCCTTGCCAGCTTGTAATACAGGGCATTATCTGCATTATATTTTGATATCTACTACAATTAAGTGAGAGTTGAAAAGATTATGGTAAAAGTGTACAATAACGTTGTTGATGTAATACCTCGGAAAGTTCAAGAAATTCAGATGGCCTGTCTAGAAACATCGTAATTAAGTTCGGCCGTTCTATATTCAGATTTGGAGATGTCTCAATGATTTCACTTTTGATAGCCCAACTGATTATTCACGACTGGCACTAGGAGAATGTTGCTCACGCTACTGTTAGCTCCTCCTTCAGATTTACATTTAGCGTTTTTTTAATGAACAGGCAGTGTTAGCAGACATTTCAAGTTTCATCCAAGATAGTCTAATAAAATGGAATTCAGTTTGTTTCGTGAATACGATGTAAGGACGAGTTTTACAAATAGAAATCGCAGTGTCAAATAACTAGCTGAACACCAGAGAATATTCATCTCAGTCTTCATGAATGGAAAGCTACTGCTATCCTGTTATTATAGGTATGACTTTTTGTAATGAAAGGTAAAAATAGTGGATAGGACCGACAATACTTGTACTATGTGGATAAAGTGACATGAGCGCTGTTCATTTGAAAGAGACTTGGTATTCCCAGTGCCATATCTCTATTGCGTATGAGAGTATAGGACTTACGGATCGGAATAAAACCACACTCTATAATATATATAAACGTTTTGTGTGCTGCAAAAGAATTCTTTTGGTATGTCGCAAAACGATGCTCATGTATTAGAGGAAAGAGCAGACCTAGCAATTATTGTGTGAATTGCATGGATTTAGAGGAATGCGGCTTTTATTGATTCTAACGATCTTGCATAGCCATCGGGACTGCGATGTCCATTATCCGAGAATAATACTCTGTCTTCTTTGATTTTTGTGTAGATTAGTGAAAAACCTTAAATAGCGCAGCGACAGAATCGAGAAAAAGTGTGGAGCCATAATGGTATACATCAAGACAGAACAAAATTTTGTTGGTTGCCAAGAATAGCTTTGTTTTATCATCAAAAGTGTGTACAATGTTAGAAAATAGCTGTGATTAGAGAACAGGAAGTGCACCAACAAACGAAGCGGGTTTGTTTAGCTGCGCGTTTCTTTCTTTTCTTTGTTTTGCTTGTATCTCTTTCTTGTTTATTTTCCTGGTCCAGTTTCATCTGGTACGTATGGCAGAAAATTCGCAGGAAATAACCCGAGCCAGTGCCGGGTAGTGGATCAGGGCGGCCACGACGTTGATTTGACTTCAGCTATGGTGACACAGACCAGATGCGCTGTGTGCCCGAGTAGAATCGACAGCTCTCGTCCTGTGATGCTGAAGACCCAGGCCTGGATCGACATTACCTGATTCTCCGATGGACAGCACAGATCTTAGCCTAGCTTCTCTTTTCGGTTTCTTTTTCTTCCAGTAATATATGTCGAATCGCCGTAGATGAGTTTGATGTCAGTGAGTGTTCCACCCAAGTGATAGAATGTCTCCTATCGTGACTGTATATTAAATATCAAGCAACGAATCACATGGTTTATAGAGAAGCACTACTATTGACACATGGATAGAAATGTGCACCTGGACACTATGGACACTTGTTTAAACCTCACTAGCAGATGCTTTGTCGGACACTTCTCTAACTACATGATATAGTGTTGAATATGTCACTCATGCAACGAAGTTTCATTTCGTCCATACGTGTGCATAGCTTTCTGTTCACTCACACCTAGCAGTGTAAAACGATTATTCACGCTGTTGACACATTCTTTGGTACCGGAGATGATGTAACATTTTCTTATTCACCAGGAGTTATGTATCATTGTCTGAGCACCAGGAAAACACGTTTCCTTAAATAGATGACACCAAATACTAAGGCCTTATGTTTTATCATGCGATTCCCAAACTGATCTCAATTTCGACATGTTGCAAGTGAATCAGCGTGTCACTACCCATGTGGGGTTGAACTGCAGAGGCAATAACAACAACAACAGCAGCAGCAGCAGCAACAAGAACAATAGCAGTAGCAAACGAGAAGATCCACAATTATCTCTGAAAACTCACAAATACGACAACTCTGTCCTGCTGGAAAACGTCAGTCGCCGGCTGGACGACGTGGAGATCCTTAACAGGCTGAACGGGAACTACAATGCCGGCGGCCATCATCCATTTCTGGGCAATAGTTACTTTAGAGAGGAGGCCAAGCGCCGGGCTATCAGTAGTTACTGCAAGGGTGCTATCACCACCACCGCCACCACACAAACCACCTTGCCCAGCACCACTAATCGGCCTCTGACCCGAGCGGAGATCGAGGATATCATTGCTCACAGAACTGAGCCTCATAGATATAGTAGTCAAGGTTCTAAACGGAACGTTGCCGAGCGGAACGCAAGTTTACAGTATAGAAGGACTTCTTTAAGTAACAAATCCAAAGAGAGCCTTAGCGCTCCGACGCCATGCAAAAGCAATCCCAGCTCTTCCAGCACCTTCAGTAATGCAACATATCAGTATCATCTCCGTCGCCAGCAGCGAAGCCGGAAGTTCCGGCTGAACCTGTTCATGTACAGTGCTCTCTACCGGAAGCAGAAAAAGATTGAGAACAATTACGTCATCTATCATAACCCAATGGAAGGTAAAAGGATTGTCCTTCACCCCTAGCGGCCTGTCGGTTGCTGGGGTTACTCCAACGTTTGCTGACACGGTGCCGGAGACAGTTTTGGCGCCATTTCTTTCTTAAGTCTATAATTAGACTATTAACAGTCAAGGAGTAGTTAATCACAGGGTCCTGGGTCACAGGATAGGTAGTAAAGTCAGCTATGATTCAGAAGAAAAAAAAGATTCCACGCCAAAACGTGTCTTCGGTAGTTCGGTCAGAAAACGTTGGCATTGTAGCTAGCTGCTTTTGATGTTGCTTTTCATCGAGTTAAAGGCAGTATTTCATGTAAGTATAGTGGCGGTAGCAGCGCTCTGTGTCAAATGCTCTCTGTCCGCTGAAGATAATGCCCACCACGGAGACTAAATGCAGGAGGCATATTGGAATATTGTAATTGATATGCATTCGTACTTGTGGCATATTTTGACATGCTGTGATGTGTGCAGACAGAATGTTGTTCAAAGAAAATTGGGAGGAAAGAGTCGGAGGAAAGGGGATGGGGGAGGGGAGAGGCGGGAGAGGTTTGGATTCAGAAGCGTGCTATGAATTATAGATCTTTTTCAAGATGTCTTATGATATTGTTTACGTGGCAAACACCCCCACATTCAATTTCTCTCTCCTTCTCTACATCTTCCTTGTCTGTTTCTCCCTCTTTACATCTTTCTCCTCTCTGCTCGGTGTGCTCTGTCTACTGATCTATATTTCTCTCATTCATTTCCTTTTCTTCCTCGCTATTTCTTTCTTTCATCTTGTTCATGCTTTATACTCGACACCTCTCACATCCGTCCTTGTCCGTTTTGAAAACAAACAAACAAACAAGCAAGCAAGCAAACAAACAAACAAACAAACAAGAAAGCTTTCCTCATCAGGCCAGTCTTACTGGCAGCATGTATCAACTTATGTACTTGCACCGTGCGTGCTCGCCGCAGGACAGATCACTTTTGTACTGATCAATGTCAGGTAAGACGATCGATTGAAAACTAATACGGAATATGGGCTAATTATACAGAGCCACAAAGTGGAATTCGTAATGACATGTTTTCTTTGCTGTAGGGCCCTGTTTTGGCATGGGCTGTGTCATTGTAATGCAAAATATCTGTCCATATTGCAGATTTGTACTGAAGTTCTTTCTTGTCTATGCTCAAGTTCTGTTTTGCAAGTGCTTTACAATCCTGTTTTTGCACATTCTGTATGGGTCACTCCAGTGTAAATATTTCTATATCAGAATTCTGTCCTTACAGCGGATTTCTGATGATGTTTTTCCCAACTTTGCTCCTGTTATGTTTTGCAAGTGCTCTAGATTTGTGCTGTGTAGGAATTGCCATAATATTATATATTTGTCCGTCCAGTGGATTTGTAGTGTTGTCTCCCCCTCTCTGTCATAGGGCTTTGTTTTTGCATTTGCTTTGCATCACTATCCTGTAAGATCATTTAGATATTTCTTGCGAGTTTTGTGATAGAGGGATGCATGTTTCAGCTTAGCTTTTAGAAGCAGACATACAGAGATTTACCGTAAAGCAAAATGAATAGTGAACTGTTGACAATGGAAAGGGGGGAAAAAATAAGGATAAATATTAAAATATGTTGTTTTGTTGGGTAGCCCAGAGATAAAGAATACACGTAGACATAGAAGTAGGCAGATAAGTGGATAGATAGGCTGATAGATTTGTAAGTAAATAAGTATGAGGAAGTGGGAGAGAAGGGGTAGGTAACAGGTAAGTGGATAGGTAAATAGGCAGGTAAGTAGGAAGGTAGATAGGTAGAAAGTTAAGTAAGAAGGCAGATGGGTAGATAAGGTAGGTAGCTTAAGAAGGGGGGGGGGGGGGCAGAGAAGTAGGCTGCAAATGAAAGCTCTAAGGTGGCCGATACACGATGTAAAGAAGAGCGCGGGGGGACATGGATGACATGGATGGAGGTTAAAGACGAAAGAAAATGTCAAAAGAGACATGGAAAGCAGAATGAGATAGGGAGAGGGGATGGACTGGAAGACAGAAAAATGAAGAGTTATCTCAATTCAATTGTACACTGCACCCATTATTGCCCCAAGGCGGTGTGGAAAGGCTAATGGCATTAATTCTATTCCCTCTTCAGCACCATCGAACTGCTAGGATTGCATGATAGAGCTTGCGTAACTATCATTTAGCCTCCAACTGAACACATTGCATATTTGTGTTAACATTTTGTCAGGGCTACAAAGATCAATTCCATTTCTTCTTTTTTTTTTTATTGGTGAAGAAAAGGCCAAGCTCAGAAAATTGAAGCTTGTTATTAGAAGGATTGATTTGAGCTGGTCCTGAATGTCAGTCATAACTGCGAAATCTCTATGAATGTGCAGCTGTTTAAATACTGTTATATGGAAACATCGAAGTGTAAAATAATGTGAGAATTAGACGCTGAGAATATGGAAAATTGGACAGTGATGCATTACATTTTTTATCTTTTCTTTCCTCGTTTATTTTGTTTTCTTTATTTTCTCACTTTCTTTACTGTTTCATCTTGTCAATATAGTTTGTTAACTCATCTGCTATCTATCAATGTTTGTGCTTCCTGGGTATCACTTTGTCTATCTTTTTATTTATTTATTTATTTATTTTCTAATCTTTTGCTGCTTTCGTTTGCTTGGCTGTAAGCCAAGCATATGACAGTACTGTCAGTTCCATTGCCGAATGATCGAGTTAGACTTACTGTCTGTCCCACGATCTACCCGTCTCTCTAATGATAGAATTCTTTCTCTTATTGATATTATTCTCTTGAATTATAGGTGACAAACAAACTATTTGTTGACACCAACAAAGGTGATATTGTGTGTCATGACGTCACGATATCTTTCTTTCGATAGTTCCGTACATTGAGAAAGTCACTATTGTCAGTTGATCGTTGTGAAAGGTTCTCTTCTATGCAAGACAAGCGCCATTTGTTTCTTTTGTCTGGCGGATTGCTTGAAACTGGAAACATCTTCCTAACTAAGCCAGCGAAAGAGACATGAAACCCGAGAATTTTCTTCTTTTTCTCTCATTCTTTCCTTTTCTTTTCCATGAGGAGGTAAATGGTGCACTTTAGGAGGGAAAGGAAACATGAAAAGATAATAATAACAATGATGATAAATGTCAGGGTGCATTTCACTCACAGATTGTAAAATTGACATTATTCAAATGCTGCCCACGCTCCGAGCGTTTCTTACATCAGAACCACGCCAGCATAAAGATCAGTGACGATCACAATAATAGCTGGTTCAGTAATTCTGTTCGTTGTAACACATCAGGGCATTCGGCGAACTTCTCGCGGCAACTCGACATTAAAAGTGATTAGATGTAAATACCACTGTGCAGTCTGCCCCAGGTGACAATGGCCGCATTTCACAGCTGCCCACGTCCTGCAGTACTTTCATAATGGATTGCAAATACGATCGGAGTTTGTGATCCCACGCAGATAAGTGCAGAACGTCATTCAAAAATCTAATCATGAACATTGATCTTGCAGAAAGTGCATTACATCTTTGCGTCCTCCTCAGACGCAAAACCTTCAAGTTATATGATCAGATTTTTCATCTGAGTCAAAGGAGAACAGGAATGCCATACATATTACGCTTTATGTTGCTATATTTAGTGTTCGAACCCTTCTCTTGAAAAGCTATGCTTGCCTGTCATCAGACAAACACAAAATATTAATGCAACAGAATAACATGTCTATCTTACATTGAATGCCCTGAAGTTTACGGAGACACTGTACGAAGACAGTAATCTCAATCTTTTCATCGGTGTCGTCCTCATTTCTTCGTTTATTAGCATTTTCTTTTCTTCTTCTAAATGAATTCCCCCCCCCCCCGTCCCCTGTCCCCGCCCATTGAAATCCAGCTTTCCGTTTCCCAGAAATGCTGTGGGTGAAGTTTTTTCTCCACCTAATTTTATACTTCAAATAGACGAAATCTTTGTAACAACCTGACACCACACAAAAATATGAAAGTGAGAACCCTCCTGACCAAAGAGAAGTCGGAATTTGTTTTCTGGTTTTGTTTTGTTTGTTTGTTGTTGTTGTTGTTGTTAATTCAAGGACACCGCAATTTATTATGTTTTCCTTCGAGCCTCCCGCTTTCCCCCCAACGCACTCACCATTTTTTTTTTTAACCCTCTTGACACACCAGATCACGGTTCTTTAGAGACCTATTTAGCTTTAATTAGAAAAGAAATTGCCGACGCTACCGACACCCTTTCCTGATGAAGCGATCCATTGGTGCAGTACAGGGGAAGAAGAATCATCAGTAATGCAGCCCCATTGATCAGGCCCTAAGCCCCGCTTCCATCACTTATAATGGATAATTTCTCATTGGTACTTCCCGAGTGCGGAAAAAAAGAGTCGATTGAAAGGTGGGGAGGAGAAGTGGGGGGGAGGGGGGGGTTGTTCTCTGGTGGATAGAACCCAGAACCTGTTGCAAACGTAGCGTATAATTATCAGAGACTGTTGGAATGGATGAGACCCCCGATTTGTTAGCATCGCACGCTTGTAACCCTGCCGCAAAGGATCTCAATTTTCTTCTTCATGGTTGTCCCCGCGGTGTTTGTGTTGTAAACACATCCCCGCTTTGAGAAATTGAATTCAAGAAGCACATGATGAAGAAAAAGTAATGCATGTCCCTACTCTTTTGTATATGTGAGGTCATATTTACAAACTATTAAAGCACCCGATGAAAAGAAAGCACAGACATATATTCCATTCCTCTCTTTTATTGTTATTGTCATTGTTAAACATAATCGCATTTATGAATGAATAAGCGGATGTTCGTAGTTAATAGAACAGCCATAATGCGCATGGCCTGCGTGAACTAAAAACGGAGGCCTTAGCTTCACAATTACCCTATTTTTATTGTTGTTGTTGTTGTGGTTGTTGTTGTTGTTGTTGTTAATGGATTGGTTTGTACACCTGGGAGACATTTTTTATTATTATTATTATTTATTATTATTATTATTAATGGATTGATTTGCACACCTGGGAGACCATTCGGGCAGCGAACGAAGAAAAATCGCCCCACTGTATCACAATAGATTTGTTCGGACCAAGCAAAAAACTGGAAATCTCTGCGTCTTGTTTTAGCAGGGGGTACAAACACTCCAAATTATTCACAAGTTTGCCTCACTTTTCGGCTTGACCCTGTTACTTGTGGGTAGGAAGTGTATGACTATATTCTTGATCGTGTGCTTTTTGAATCTAGATGCTGTCCAAATAAAAGTACTAGTCAGTAGTGTTCATGATTTAGTGATGTAGTTAAACGTACATAAGTGCGTGTTCTATTTTTAGCAGGGGGTACAAAAACTCCCCGGGGATTTCCTTATGCTTTACCGAATATGAACTATTTGGCCATTACTTATTATTCATATCTTAACACCATAAATTTGTAGCATACAAATTCAGATGAAGCTAAGGAAGTTGAAATTACACTATTTTAAGTTCAGACAACTCTAGCAACGGCATTTTGGAAGTTTGTCTCTCTGTAGAACAGGAATAAATTTAATCTTGACGCACAAACGCCAATGCTACCGTTGTCATTATGTTCGACTTGCATCATTTTGTTAACATGGGAAAATGGCAGTATATGGTGGTACTTGGCATTATATATAGCCCAAGATCGGTATCGCCTTCCAGGGTACATGACTGTTAATTAACGTGGAAACCCCTGCCTCTTTTGTCTTCCCTTAGTTAACAGGGTGGATCCTCCCATGTCCTGCCTTTCTCTTTTCCCCCTCCTGCCTCCTTATAGACTTTCCCGGTCTTTCTTGTCTCCTCCCTTTCCCCCATCCCCCAACCATCACCCTCCAAACCCCCAAGGAACCCAGGCTATTGGCATTATCCATTTGACTGCCCACCCCTCTGCTTCTGTACGTCTTTATTGGTCGATTTATCTTCCTGAACGCAGCTTTAGTGATAGAGATGGTTAGATGGTTTCCGCATAGCGTCCCTGGGTGGAAAATCAGTCCCCTTATATTAGAAGATCTCTCTCTCTCCCTCTCTCTCTCTCTCTCACACCTCTCTTTTTCTCTCTCTCCCCTCTCTCTCTCTCTCTCTCTCTCTCTCTCTCTCTCTCTCTCTCTGGGGACGTCTCTATTTCCCCAATGTCACCATATTCTCTCTTTTTAGAATGTCTTTATCTCCCTTTTAGAACATTGCTCGAGCTTTCTCTCTCTCTCTCTTTCTCTCTCTCTCTCCCTTTCGAACATTTTTCTCCGACTTTCTCGCTCTGTCTATCTTTGTCTCTCGCCTTAACCCAAACCAGCTTGCCTTTTGGTGCGGGTAGTTGGAGCTGTCGTCTACATTGTTACCTCCAGGCCGTCTTAGATCTTACAGAAGAAGAGTGTTACTTACTCTTTACATCGCCATTTCTTGTGGCTGAACTGTATGGCTCATCATAGATGTTTTTCACATTGATTTCCCGTTCTTCATTCCACCTTTGCGGCTAAATGTCGGGGTTTATATGACATGGAGAGGCATTGCGTCCATGCTTTACCATTTAGTATGTGATATTCATATATTATATATCTAGAGCGTTCTTTTCTATCTTTTTCTCTTTGCCTTTTTTCTCCTTTCCTGCTTCCTCCACACCACCTTCATATTTTACGGTCAAGCCCTTACCCTCCCAAGAGAAATCCATTCTACGCTCAAGTTGAAAGATGCAGTAACCGCGACTTCTGCATATATTTATTTTTTTCCCTGTGAAGTCCAGCTGTCAAACAGTTTCTAATGACGGAAATGTAATTAATCTTTTCACTGCCAGGAGAAAGTCACTGTCTTTCGAGAAATCAGTTCATATTAACATTTAGTTACTGTGACTTTGAAGTAGTAGTATTATTGATCGGCTGTTTAAAAAAAAAAAAAAAACAGCTATAAGTAATTGGTTTTGTCAGAGACACTGTCACAACCAAATAGAATACAGAAAGATGTTGACCGTGAAGGACTGTTTTTGGACGCCATTCTGTTATTAGGTGATATCTCACATACCAGCACCTTTCCTGTATCATAATTTTCTCTTTTTCCTCATCTCTCAACCACTCCCTTGCCCCCCCTCCCCACTCCCCCAACCCTTCCACCCACCCACCTCATTAATGAAATAATAATAATAATAAAAAATGAAAATGTCTTATGCAGTTGCACTGTGGGCTTTGTCGTTGTTTTTGTTGTTGTTGTTGTTGTTGAATTGCTGTGGTGTTTGTTCTCTAATCCCATTATGCATGTGTTGTTGCTGTCCAGCTGTTTTTTGGTTTTTTTTTTTTTTTTCATCTTCCTGGTAGATATTTTTTATCGGCTTGAAGCACAAAACGTTGCAAATTACTCGGGCCTCATTGTGCAGCACTGGGCTACAGTTATTTTTCATTCCTGAGTCTTACGAATGTCCGTGGCTCTCGTACATGTGCAGCTGCCAGCTTCCCACATGCAGGCAAAATGATGATCGAAATGGCAGCGGTACTTTTGGCATTTGTCCGTTCAAAATGGTGACCCTTGATGTCTGTTCAAGAAAAAGGCAAATAGTAAATAAAGCATCGACCAATCTCGACAGAAGACACTTTCTTGTCCACGAGGCGTCGTCACTGACAATCTTTAATCCTACATTTTGTTGATTGATTGATTGATTGTTTGATTGATCTCTGTTTCTTTATTTGTTTGTTGAGGACTCTTTCATTTGCACGACGGAAGAATAGATCTGCATCATATTGTCGTGGATTTTAGTTTTTAGTTTCACTCCCGTTTTTTTTTTTTTTTTTAAAGCGCTTTGAGCGTCATCTAAGCGAGTTTGCGGCTATCAAACGTTATGTGAGCTTAAATTGGCTGATGATGACCTCTTGTTATTCTTTCGTTTTTGGGATCCTCCAGCGGTCTAAAGACGTTGGATTTTGACTTATGCAGATCGGAAGCCGAGGCTTCTGGGCGGCTGGATGAGAGGCTGTTCTTGAAGGGTTGCCTAGTTTGGGATGTTGCTCGAAGAAAGATCCAAGACAAAAATTTTACAGAGCACAGAGCTGGGTAACTTGATTTTTCGATATTGAAGATGCCACCTTAGTAATGATGAACTCTGTCAATGGAAGCAAATGAATGGATCATGATGAAGATAACAAGCGAAAATCTCCTCGGGAATCCAGTATCTCCAGCTTGATCTAGACATAACTGATGTTGTTTATTCCGTGACCATTTTCAGAATCTGTAGCTGTTGAGTAGGTCACAGCAACTCATTCGTGGGTCCAGTAGAAACAACTGGTTATGCTGTAAATGGGTGTTGGAATCTCTGGATATCCGCTTTTTCACTTTCAAAATCACTCGGGAGAGGAAGCAAAACAAAATAAAACAAAATCAGTTGAGTAGCAGTGAGTACTTGTGATGGACCCAACTTCTTATACCAAAAACCAGTAGGAAGTAAGCGTAGTAGGTTTGGAAGGAATATCCAGTTCGTGGAAATTCTAAGAAATGTTATCATCATGAAAAACTCACTTGGGTGAATGCCAGACTTTATATGCCCTTGTTTTGTTTTGTTTGGTTTTTCCCACAGACTTCACTTTGTCTGAGCATTAATTTTGTAGTTGTTATCATGTTGCCTTTTTATGCAATGCAGCATTCAATACTGAAGAATATATTCATTGTCTCAACTTGAGAATGTCGAATAGCATGCCACGATGATTCTGCAAGATAGGTATTATGACAGCGAGTGATGAAAGTCGTTTTGCGTGTTGTTGTGTTTGTACAGATCTTGTCTCCATGTTATATGTTCACACTCGCCATCTGTAAGATTGCATTAGGTGATATTGATCAACATTTAGATACGTGTCCCATTGTGCTACTTTTTTGTGTGTCGGAAGTCGGGACATGGAAGCCTCTCCAAGAAAGCTACGCAGACAGATCGTAGACCTTATGTTCGGGCTTTCTGCTTAATGAAATATTCCCCCGTAAAGTTGCTTGAAATAACAAAATATAAACATGTACGATTTACCATGTACAATTTACATATATGTGAATGCAGACAGTGTGGCGCAAATAACAACATCGTTTAGATCACCGTAAAATTATCAAAACGCTGGCCATCTACAGAATGAGAAATTGTAAACAGACAAATCTGTAGGGTGATATTTTAGTCACTGCTACAGCAAATTTATGTGGCAAATAATATCTGCCAGTGTAACGGATGATCTTTTCCAGTAGTCTGGTCTGGCTGGCTCCTGTAATGCGAGCCGGTTCTCCTCCCTCCAAGAATTTAAGTCTGCCGTTTATTGTCCCATCTCATGATATTTGGCGGGGGGAATCAGGGAGAAGGAGACAGACGCAATTACAGTTAGCCACTTTATGTCGGGCTTTACCAGTCAAACGGAGATTGCTATTCCCATAGACGTAGACTGTTTCTCATTCTAATTAAAAAAAAAAAAAAAAGGCAGCTACAAACATCGTCTATGCTCAAAGGTGTTTAATATATTATTCATTCCCACCCCCATCCCACCCCCACCCTCTCCTTTGACATAACTTATAGCGCCGGCCATTTTTTTTTTTTTTAACTGTTTTCAGATCAGAAATATCTTGGCATTTTTGATTTTTTCTCATCATGGCAGATTCTTTTTATTATATCCGTTTTGGCAAAGTTTTAGTGGAGCAAAGGCGATCAATGCAAAATGAAGAAAAATAAAGGCTATTCCCGAAGTTAGTGAAACATGTTACCGATCTTTGATGTAAGTAATTTTGTAAGAAAATCTGCAATTCTCAAAAGAGGAAAATCATGCCGAAACACGAATATACCCATGTTTTTCATTATTCTGAAACTTTTGATTGCGTTTTCTCGTAATGTCTAGAAAATCTTGTAAAATAACCAAAGATCATTGTAGCTGGAGTCTGTACAAGTCACTCTTCGTTCATGTTGCTCTATTCTCCCTCTTTCTCTCTCTCCCTCCCCCCCCCCTCTCTCTCTTTCTCTGTCTTCCTGTGACTTTCTCTTGGTCTTCCTGTTTTTCTCAGCCCAGTTTCCAGCTCACGTTGGTAAGGCTCAAAATAATGGCAAAACAGCTAGACACAAATACATCAAAGGGAAATAGTCAGAACGTGATCATCACACCTACGAGAGTATCCGCAGACATGAAACCTCACCCTCAGAAGATGGAAGACAATCGTCTAGTCGGCGCGGGCACCCGTATCTTTCATTTGACAAGCTTTATAATGGATGAGCTCTTTAAAATGCTGCAGGAGTTCACAGAATATTCACACAAGCTTTCTTTATTTCAAGTCTCCCTTGGACTTCTGAAGTTGACTAAGAGTAAGCAAATAATTATGATCCACATTTTTCTGAGGGGAAAAGGCAAGTGGGGAGGGGGGGCAGAAAGGGCTGTCATTGATGGAGACAGTTCCTATGTGTCATGGGTTCTTTTAGCAGTGAGCATGAGTCTTTCTTTCTCCACCCCACCTCCGGCCTACAACGTGGTGTTTTCATTGGAGATCACAAATATCCGGTCTGTTTGCACGAGGAGCACTGTGATTGGCTGAGGCAGGGCTCATGGCCACCAGTGGTGGACGCCGGGACATTGCCTCGTGCCTTCTGTATCAGATCTGCACAGACGTCGGTCTGGTCCCGGGCTTAATTAAGAGAGGATTTTGTGTACCTTCCGTGATTCAGAGCCCACAGTTTGACGTCAAGCATTTTGTGTTTGCACGGCTGCCCAGACGGGGAACATGGCAACCTGAGAAAACTGATTGAAACAGAACATGTTTTGTTTTGTTTTGATTTATTTTTGTTGTCCTTTAACCTCCGTGAGAAAGTTTACCGACATAAATGTTCAACGTTTTTGGGAGGGCAAAACTGTCAATACTGTCATCATATATTTTCCTCTGCTTTGATGACTTACCATGGCAAGTTCTGTTCTGTCATTATTGTGACGTTAGTGAGTGCCCACTCAGTGGTCGTTTTCCTCTTTTCACCTAGACTGGGACACTCTTTGTCCTAGCCATGTAATATATCATCCGGTTTCAATTTTTGTCTCGTCTTGTCTGTTTGTTTGTTTGAGTTGAATTGTTTCCTCTCACAAACTTCTACATTACAATATTATGTTTTGGCCATGTTGTTTTTAATCGGAAATTTTGTCCTCCCACACATTTGTTTTCATTAGTAGTGGCCATATAAGTGGTTTGTTTGTGACACCAGACTGCGAACCTTTCAGATTGAGTTAGATAGGTTTCAAGTTTCCGAAACTAAAATAGCATCATTGTTTGCGTTTTCAGAAGCCATGTTTGTTCTCGAGTTCTGGTTGTTTGTTTGTTTCTTTGTTTTGCAAAATGATCCCATTTCCTCTGTCTCTGTATATGTTTCTCTTTGGGCTCTCTCTCTGTCTCACACACACACACACACACACACACACACACACACACACACACACACACACACACACACACACACACACACACACACTCACACATGCACTCACACACGCACTCACACACACACATTCTATTCTCTCTCTGTCTCCTCCTCCCTCCCCCTCTCTCTCTCTCTCTCTCTCTCTCTCTCTCTCTCTCTCTCAAGCAATTTTAAGTCATAGTTCTGGCCTGCACTTAATACATGTCAGCAGATTCGTGTTTAGCTAACTAGGCGCTGTGGGCGGCCCTCTTCGGTGATACTTCTCTTTATAATGCACCCACTCATCAACGTATCATTGACTAGACCGTCAATCTGTCTATCTGTCTGTCTAAGGGAGAAACGTGCGAGAGAAACAACTGATAAAGGCTCTTGTGAGAGAAGAGCAAAACATGTTGCAGGACAAAAAGACAGCTGGGTGATTGCTCGATGCAGCTGAAGGCCGGATTAACGGAGGCAAGGCAAGAGACAAAGGATTAAAGCCACCCAGCCAGGGGATTTGGGCTCTCGGCTTACTTTGTCGACATGCACGGAAAAGAAGATTCCTAACAAAATAAAAAGTCTGCATCTCTCTTGGTATTATAATGGCACATAATTATTGTGAAAAAGAATTTGATAGAAGTTGGGAGAAAATGATGAAATTGGAGTTGGGAAGGGACGATTGCTCTTGATGACGAGAGAGACAGGCAGAGAAAGAGAGAGAGTAGTTAAAGAAAGGGGTCGGAGAGAGAGATTGCATTGTTTAAACGAATGAGGAAACGGTTGAGCAGACTGGCTTTGTTCATGACACTTTTAGAGCCAGTTTCCAATCTCAAAGCCAACTGTTGTTCTGGGGCTCGCCTACTGGCCAGGTGGTGCCACGTGTTTGTGGTTAAGGGGAGGGGGGGGGGGGGGGGG
>JBCAUA010444487.1:0-17632 GCA_038406235.1 Peronia verruculata | reverse complement strand
TATATCCGAGTTTTTGTATCAAGCGGGACAAGAAATTTGCTTTCCTAAAACCGAGTTTTCTTATAAGCGAGTTTCTTCTATCCTAGTTTTTGTAATGCATTATTAAGAAGAGTTTGGCTGGGGGAAAAAATAATCGAGTTTTCTTATATCCGAGTTGCTTATATCGGGCGTCCACTGTACCATCATCTCCAGAGGAAACGCGAAGAAGTAAGACAACCTTTCAAATCCATTCACGATGAAAAAAATGTATGTCGATCATATATCATTCAATCAATATGCAGTTATATTTAAATCATGAAGTAAGAAACATAACGTCTAAAAATCTCCACTTAGACAATAAATACGATGCAAAAAGTACTGCAGTATGTACTTTTAAAATTTATTAACCAAAAATGCATGTACGTGATACGGTCAACAATCATTTCATGAATTTTATTTTCAACTATTAGAATGCAGCGTGTATTATTTTAACTAAAACATGTGATTTTTTTTCCAAGCTATTATAATGGTAATGGTATACCATGTTGCTATCTGACATTGCTTTCTCATCACATTTCGACTGTGATGATCAGTTAGTTATATATTCAGGACTGTGTGACCGCCCAGCTCCGGAAGCTTCCAACAGTTGCAGGTCAAGCCGTAAAAATTGAAATTACAAGAAATAATTTTTAGTTTACATGTCTTAAGTATATTTAGGATGTATATAATGCATAAACATATGGCATCCTCTGACCTTGTGTCATACAGTAGTAAACAGATAATATTCAGTCTTTTTCTCATTGCATAAAATAAAACAAATTACATAGACTGAGGTTATGGAATTTTTTTTATTTTTCTATTTTTTCATTTTCTTCCAGATACTATTATATCATAATTTTTAATTTAATAATATATATTGTATCAATATTCTTGATGTGCTCTTACAGGAGTTTCTTTCTTTTCATTTCTTCCCACAACATAGTTTTCTCTGAATGGGTCTGTCCTTGGTCCTTTTGCCTTCTTTCAGCAGAGAGGGGCTGGAGACATAAATGACAATAAATTTAATACATTCTTGTAAAACACTTCATTAGAGCATACTTGAAGATCCCACCCACAATCAGGCACAGGTGTACAGCCTGCATCAAGAGGCATAACACAAAGTGCATTGACCTCTTTAATGTCCAATGAAAAAATTTTATATGTACAAAGAAATTATAAAACTTCTAAAAAGTCAAACCAAATTTACTAGTTAATCATTCTGGACCTTTTGAACCCATCCTATTTTCTACGTGAATGAATCTGAGACTTAAACTTAAAAGTCAAATGATGAGACAGAAGTAAAAAATAATATTAGATCTAAGTCATGGCCATAACACATCCTTGAGGTATGTTTCTTTAGACTAGACAGATACCTTATGTTTAATGTTTGAAATTTCACTAACCTCACTTGCCTGAAACCTCTAATTGTCTGATGAATTCCACACTCACAGTCAGGCACATATATGCAGAGTCAGAGTCCAAGTTCTAAGTAAAAGTAGAAATAAAACAGAAGATGTATTAAGAGTAAGCACATACACAAAATATTTTCAAAGTGGCATTATAATGTATAACATATAATTTTTATAAACAACATCAAATGACAAAGCAAAATCTAAAAAAAATTATTGCTAGTCTAATTTATAGTTTTTACATGCATACAGTACATGACATGTACTCAGGAGTAAAGTTTACAGACTGGTACCAACTGGTTATCTTGCAAACCCACTACCCAGGGAATGTTAGCTTGAATTCTACACCAGCAACACACACACACACAAAGAAAAAATTCATCATATTTGTTCTGAAAATGATCATCATATGGAATTTGTAAGAGAAAACATATCAGACCAATATTTTAGTATAATTATATAATGTTCCACTGAAAAAGCCCAAAATAGTAAATGGAATCTGATATTTCAAGATTACCTGTGATCCCATATAGGAGTTTTTATTTTTATATCCCCTATGGAGACTGGTACGGTATCAAAATAAAAAGCAGGTGGCTTTGTTGTTTCAGCTTGTCCGATCAAAGCCTTGGTTTCTGTGGTGTCCCATAACCAATCACTTTTAAGTCCTGGGGATTGGCAATTGTTAGATTGATTATTTACATCTAACATAGAATAGTCAATACAAAACCTTTTTCACTTGTAACTCGGTTGACATCTTATTTTGACTTCAACTTCAACAGTATGATTGTAATTCTAGGAAAGAAAAGATTTTTTTTTTAAACCTCTTAATTCCATACACAGTTGTAAACGTTGTTTTTTTTTTTTTTGAGTTGAAGGAAATAAAATTTTTTTGCAAGGGTATTGATTTTAACTTTTATTCTTAGGTCATCCTGACACAAAATTGATAACTTTGCTTGTGGAGAGAGACTGTATCAGACTCGACAGGACCATAATATAAACAAATACTACTAATAATAATAATACTAAAAAATAATACAATAACCAACATCTCAAGACTAATCATATACAGTCATGATCTTTTTATTTACAAAAATAATCTTAAAGCTCATTTTCTCTGTCATGATTTGGCAAGAAGTAATCCAACTTTAGAAAATAAAGAAATATATCAGATGATAAGAAATGAAACAAATAGGATTGTTCAAAGACAGAAACAGTTACATTTCAGACAAATGTGTAACGGAGTCCAGCCCACTACGTCAATCTCGGAAATTTGGACAAAACTTGAAAACTTTCTAGGAAATAAGAAAACAGTAGAAACTATAATATAATCAAAATACATGAGAGGGCTATAACTCCGCACGTTAAACAACTTCACCCAATCACAAACCGCACGCACAAACATGATTAGATACCTAGGATGGGGAATAGATCAGATGCCTACTCATAGCCTACAAGGCATTTGTATTAGGAAAGATAGATTATGGGTCCATTGTCTATGTGGGTGGGGGGGGGGGGGCAGAGAAACAACATTAAAGGAACTAGATAAAATACAAAATCGAGCCCTCAGATCGATATTAGATGGAAGTAGAAGTAGTAACACCGAGGGCTTAGAGACGCTGGCAGGTATAGTACCATTGGAGCTTAGAGGGAAACAGTTAGCTCTAAATTATAGCTCCAAGGTAATTTCAATTTTTATTTGGGAGTAGGGACACTCGGCCCACGAGGCAATACACACAAGCACTAAAGAGAGGCTCCCCTACACCAACCCACTTATGTGGAATACTGGAGGGGAGCTTTAAAAAATAATAGATAGCTTTATAGTCACACAACAGGTAGAAACAATACCACCATGGCAGCGGGAGGGCGTGCCCTGCAGTCTGATCCTCCATGAGACCATTAACAAAAAGAAAACCAAGTAATGAGATATAATGCAATAGAACTGATAGAAGAATATAAAAAGACTACACTTATATGCTTGACCGACAGATCCAGGACGAAGTCGGGTAGAATAGGAATAGATATCTATTTTCCAACACTTAGCGTAAGGCAGGAAAACAGACTAAACAACTTCACTATGCACAACAGAGTTTGTGGCCATCAAAACTGCCATAACAACATTTGAACATAGAGATCTTACAATAGTCACCGACTCGCTCACAAGTATCCAAAGTATTAACAGAATAAAGAAGATAGAGCGAGCCGATATAGTAAATGAAATAATAATACAGAACACAACATTAAACAAACAAGGTAGGACACTTAACCTAATTTGGGTTCCGTCACACACCGAAATTAATGGTAATGATGTGGCAGATAGATTGGCCAAACAAGGAACTACACATACACATATAGACATAGCTGTGGGGTTAGGGTAAGGAGAAATTAAAAGTTTAGTTAGGAAAAGAATTGATGAAGTTTGGCAGGGAAGGCGCGAGGATAATGAAAAAAAATTGACCCATTAGGAAATACTATCCGTCGGTGAGGCGAAAACAGCAAATAAATTTAAATCTAAAAATACCGTATTAAAAAAAAAAAAAAATTAGATGCAGGCTGGGGGCACCCATAGTACCGAGTGAAAATTTCTGATGCCGAGAATGTGATGTACACAATAGTGCGTAACACGGGCCTAGGGTGCCCCCACTATGATTAAGAGATAGATTGCGGGGAGAGTTCGCACACTGCGGCGTCCGCGCAACACCTATTATAATAGGTGAGGGTCTCTCATAACCCCCCCTGGGGACGCAGTAGGCGTCTGCTCATGGAGCAAAACAGGCCGGGATCGAAATGCGGGTTCTGCATCGGGGGATGAAAGAACACGAAGATCGAAAACCCGCATTTTTTCAACGACTCAACGGTCCCCTGGCTTCCTGTGGGTAGGGAAGCCCGACGTCTAGCCTTCTCGGATAAGGGCGAATATATTTGGGAGGTCCCGTGTGTGCGTTACGCACGTTAAAGAACCCTTGGCAGTTGAAAATCGATAGAAGAGTTATGTAAGCCTGAGTGTCGCTGTGGGGGCAAAATTTCCAAATTCCAAATTTCTACCCACAAAATTTCTTAGCAATAATTGGCAACTTCTGAAAAGCCGAGATAATCCTACTTTCTTAGGATTGAAAGGCTTAAGAAAAAACAACAAACAATGAAACGTTAAGTCCTGCCATTAAAGTAAATAGCAGTCTGTCAACATGTAGGATCAAATAGCAGAGGAGTTTCTATTACCGCAATTGCTACATCTGGTGGCAGAAGCGTGTTAATATCCTGAACTGTTACATTAAATCTGCCTTCCCATAGACCTCAATGTAAACAGGTGTACTGAGGTAACACGGACATTTCAATCACAGAATTTCAACGCGTTTCTACACTGTCAGTTGATGTACTCAACCTGCCTTCACTGAGGAGAAGTATTTGACACTTACGTGACAGAGCAGGGCTGCAGTGAAAAGTTTCAACATGTTGGCAATATAGGGCAGGTTTTGATGAGAGAAACTGGAAAAGAGAAAGAGTTGGGCTTGAGTCTGTGGATCCATATGGTCTTATTGCATTTTTATCAGGATAAAAATTACCTTTGAAATAAAACTATTTTATACAAGAATGTAATGAATTGAAATAAAATGAAATAAAGACATCCTATAAACAGAAAAAACAATGAAGATAGAAAATCTATGAAATCTTTCAATAGTTATTAATAATCTTGTTTTGGCGAATCAACGCCTATATGCAACAGGAGTAGATTCCAGTAGGTACAATGAAATGTCTTCCATTTAGAGAATCATTTGTGATAATTTGCAAAAATTCAGCTTCTACAAAAAACTGTTTTATCAAAAGTTTAACCTAGATAACTCTTTCTCAGTAAAGCTCAAAAATTAATCTCTGTAACGATATAATTAAAAATGTATGCGAACTCTGTATCTGTATCCAAAATCAGAAATAACAACCGAACAAAGATAAAGCGAATACTAGATTTGTTTCATATTTCTTCTTGAGTGATATATCTTTTCTTTCGTCCTTTTTTTTAAAAATAATAAATAACGTGTTATGTATCAAACACTTTTTACTTGTTTGAACATTAATTTTAAGTTTAACAAAAAATAAACTAAGGGGAAAAAACATAAACGAAAGCTTCTTTCTCATCTATCAAAAATACAAGCCTAAATGCTGAAATATTAAAGTAAAAACACAGGTTAACAGCTCTGTATATCCAGAAATCTCTTACCTGAAATATTGTGCAAGAGCCTAAAGATCTTGTCTTGAACAGTTGATCTGTTCAGCTGTATGATATAAAACCTTCCAAGCAAGACTCGAACGATCTGGCCGAATGACTCAAACTTCTTCCCTTTTATAGCCAATGATTGAAATGAATCCGATGTTTATTCAGCAAATTAATAATAAGCCAGACAATTATTTCAATTAACAATCCTTCATGAACAAAACAGATCAATCCAACCGCATTCCCTCCCTCTCACCTTTCTGCAGAACGGACGCAAGTACCCCCACACAATAACCCAACTCTCCTATGTGCTAGAATTTCAAAGCGATTTTGAAAATGCCAACCGTCCATAAAATTGGCGCTATACGGGTATGCGTTCCTTCCCTTGACAAAGCAATTATTAACTCTTTTGGAGTGGACAGGACAGGCATAAACTTTTTTAGTATTAACCCTCAGATTCTGGTTTTAACTGTTTGAATTCTTAGAAATCATGTCATTCTTAGATCTGATCATTGTAGTCTGACAATATCAAAATTCAGAGAAAAGGCGATGCAAAACTTTTTGAAACCGAAAGGGCAGGAATAACGATGTTATAGAATTAAAATGTCATATTTCATTATTATTATAATAGGATTGACGTGAGCTGCAATGTTACTTCATATTTTCAAAAAAAAAAAAAAAAAGAGAGAGAAAAGCTACAAACAAGAAATCAAACAAATAAGCAAACAAAAAGATAAAAACAAACAAACAAAAAGAAAAGGCTGTACAAACAACCGAGATAACCTTCACCAGGAGTCGGAAAGGCGTATATAGAACGTAATGTACAAAGAGGATTTTTTGTTTTCTTTTTTCAAATGCTTTATCATGTTTCAATATTTGTGTGTGTGTGTCTGTGTGTGTGTGTGCGTGTGTGTGTGTGTGTGTATGTGTGTGTGTGTTTAGCCCAGTGGTTTCCTTACTCAAAGACCAGGCCTTCTCGCCTTTGATATCAAAGTTTTGCATAGAAATGAGTGTAAAATAGTAAATAAAATTACATATTTTATTCATTTATTCATTTATTTTTTAACATGAAAAACCATTTTAATTTTTAGACAGATTACGTCCTTTGGTGGACAATCACGTATCAACAAGTGAAGAAAAATAAAGTAAAGGATTGTAAAGGAGTAAAGCAGAGCATCGCTTAATTCGTTTCATTTAAAACATGAGCCACATAATTAATTTTTTAATTTTTTTATTTATTTATCTATTTATGCATTTTTTTTTTTTTAATGTTTGAAATAGAAATAGATGAGAAGAAAATATGCTCACTACATTATGAATTTTCGTGATAGGCCTATATGTAATGAGCATATTTGAAGCAAAGAGATATCGATTCTTCTACGTTCTTTCCAAGGTTTACTTTGTACATCATGAGCCAAGTGGGACGCAGCGGCTCTGTGGTATGGCGTCTGCTCATAGAGTAAACAGGCCGGGATCGACTCGCGGGTTCTGCATCGGGGGATAACAGGACACGAAGATCGAAAATCCGCATTTTTTTCAGTGACTCAACGGTCCCTGACTTTCTGTGGATAGGAAAACCCTATGTCTAGCCTTCTTGGATAAGGGTGAATATATTTCGGAGATCCCGTGTGTACGTTATGCACGTTAAAAAACCCTTGGCAGTTCAAAATGGATGGAAGAGTAGGCTGAGTGCCGCTGTCCGGGCAAAATTTCCACATTCCAAATTTCTACCCATAACATTTCTCAGCAAAAAAAAAAAAAAAAAGGCAACTTCTAAGAGCCGAGATAATGCTTTGATTGAAACGCTTACGAGAAAACAAACCAAAAATAAAGAGAAGTGAGTAGTTGACGAAGCAAATGACCGACCGACAGTGATTTTGGCAATGAAAGGGTTAAGGCAAATAACGACAGCGTAGGTTTAGATAATGGTAGAATAATTTGCTGTTATTCACGTAGGTAGAAGAGAAAGGAGTGGATAGTGAGTTACTAGAATGCTATGAAAAGGAAGGTTGGGTGAAAGTGGGAGTATGTTTGTCAAGAAAAGGGGAGCAGGGGAGATAGAGGGGAACTGTATAGAGCTGACTGTTTTGGGCTGAATGTAGTTTACACTTGGGAGGGGGCAGAGGGGGGCGGGGGCAGGAGGGGATGAAATCGGGTACGGAGAATAAGTACCCACAGACATAATAATTGTTAGTATTATTAGTAACAAGTGGACCCTCCGCGCGCACCATGAGCCCTTAGACGCCATGGACCAAAATAAACGAGGCGAGCGTCGCTCATCTGACTGACTCTGGAAAGAACTGAGTATAGGAAATAATACTAGAAATAAAAAAAAAAAGGGGGGGGGGTAACTAATCGTTTTCGCAATGAGTGAAAAATTTTAACAAAATTAAAGCCTATTGAAATTAGATGCCCTCCAAATAATAACAAGTGTTTTTCATTAATTTACGGAAATAAATAAATGGTAGCATTTACAAGTAAAGAGGGCTACCGAGCTTTACCACACATTAAGCCTGGTGCTAATCAGTGAATCAGTCAAAAGAAAAAAAAAAAAGGCAAGGTGGTGGGGAAAAACAAAAACATGATGACTTAAAACGAAAGTGAGAAAAAAGAAATAAAGGAAAGTCAAATAGTTCACATTCAACAAAGCCCCGCCTTGGAACTCTCAGGCAGAGTGCTTGTACCCCCAGCTTAAATCAGACACTGATTTAAAATATTTGTGTTACCATCCTCGAAATTCCCATAACACTGATAACATAACACGAGATTTCAGGAAAAACCCGATGCCTGAAGTACGTCAGGCGTTTTCCTACGTCATTAAATCACTTATATTTTTCACTACTACTATTATTTGGAGTGCGTCTAGGTTCAATAGGCTCACAGCGAAGAGTTTAAGACATGCATTTTTTTTTTACTTACCAAAACAGGGTGAAACTGCAAAGTGGGACAAACTTGTGAACAGTTTGGGATGTTTGTACTCCTTGCTAAAAATAGACGCAGGGATTTCCTGCTCCTCCCTTGTTGGGAAGAGAAGTATTATTTGAGTTGTACATGTAAGAGTAAAAAACAATTCGGGTGCCACTGAAAAAAACACATACAATGAATGAAACCTAGAGCACAAAGTGGCTGACAGACAGGCAGATAGACAAAAAGCAGGTGAGGCGCAGGCAAACGAGGAAACTAACAGATTGACAAATAGATTCAGACACAAAACAGAAACACGAACATAACATCTCATGTTTTCTTTAGTTCCTGATACAGTTCAACATTAACAAATAAAATCCTATTCTCTTTTTGGTTTTAGATGTAACAGAGCACATGTATATAACCTTGGACACATTAAAAATACAAGGAGATGGCAAAGGATTTTAGATCGTCAGAAAAACTCATATTCCTATGTGAATTTTAGTGCAGTTACTTTCAGTTAGTTCTCAGTCTGTATTAGGGCCTCAAAGTCGAAGTTTTGTTTTCAGATGTCATCTTGAGGAATGGGCATCTCCACAGCTCTTCAAGCATTTTCTTTTCCTCTCACTTTTTTCCTTTATTTTTCTTTCTTTTGTCACGAGCGAAACACTCTCTTTATCTTGCTGCCGAACAAATTCACACGCACCTCAACTGAGTCTTCAAAGGTTCAAATTTGCTTACGATAATTTTTTTGTCTCTCTTACTATTTTAATATCAGGTTCAGTAGTGCCTCAGAATAATACCACAAAGACAGTGAACATTGCTCCAGTTTATTTCATAGAAAATCTGGCTGTCTGTTCATTGCACTGAATCGCTTGTTAATCTGTAATGAAAGATCAGAGGTCACCGCATAGATGTTAGCCAACTCTTGCTGTTCTGGGTGCACGGGCATTATGCTACTATAGTACCAACATTAGACTTGCTGTCGCCTATGGTTATGGTCTTGGTAAGCGTTATAATCTCATGAGGGTCTTTATCTCGGCTGGCTGTCACTTTACAATGTATATAATTATTGGACATTAACATTTTATGCAGTGTTCAAATGGTAAATGATATTAGTCTTCAAATAATGGGAGATCGTTGTGCTCAGTCCTATTATTTCCCTTTACCACACAAAACAGGGATTGAACAACTGGTATAAAGAGGGGAAAAGTCACTTTTGCGCCCTTTGCTTGAGACATACGCGATGAAAAATTCCAAAGTAATTATGATGTAAAGAAACTGTTTTCTTCTGATTGTTATAATTGTATCAAATTGTTTGGAGATCAGTCTTTCGAATGGCAAGCAGTGAAAGGATTTTTTCTTTCCTCTTTACATTGCTTGATGAACAACTCTTTTGTCTGGCAAAGGGAAGTAAAAGTCTGGTCAAAATGATCTCCCCTTACACAAATTCCTCTTTTGGAAAGGGCAGATAATCTTAGAAACGATCTCCCATTCGAGCACAATTACAGATGGACGGAGGACGATACCATACAAGTTAATTAGTTACCGGAATTGACAACTGAATCTGAGGGTTTTATCAGAGCATCATCATCACGACATTATTAATTAGTCTGTTGTATTGTCTTGCTTTTATCTTCCTATCACTGCCTGCCTAGGCCAGAGAAGATTAATCAGTTATTGCTCTTGCCAATGTTCTATATTGTCATGTAATATCACGTCTATCAGCAGAACTACATTGGTTCTCCCCATAAGAAGGTCTTCTCGGATCACCCAGTAAGCCCTCGCATATTTGTCTATAAAAGCAAGTTAATCTTATAAATTAATTTGTAAAAGATAACTTCTATCAGCAAAACTACATTGGTTCTATAGAGATCATAATGTACACAAATATTCAATAAAACTTCACTCCTATCAGTAAACGAATATCTTCTATATTGGTCCGTCTGGGGTTACATTCCTTCTATCCTCAGAGCTCGGAAAGATAATGGCGGTGGGAGGAATCCGTTGTCACCCACGTGCAGTTTAGATCAGGCCACCATAACAATTTTGAAGCAATCAAGGCACGGATCGAATTAGCATAAACGAAATTGGATCACGCACGTTTCATTTTATGGCTAGGACGATCCAGAACGCAGGAAGGAACTGAAAAATCGACTGGATTCTCTGTTCAGAAACACACACGCATATCACATATTACACACACATTCACGCACATAAATGCAAAACAGGGGTTAAAAAAAAAAACTAATTTAACTTCCAATTGTCAGCGTTCATTGAAAATGCATAACGTTCTCTCTTGTTTTTGTCTGCAGCAGGTCGAATGTGCTAATGATTTTTCAGCACAGGATCACGATCCGCACACGCAGTGTTGTTGCAACAGTCTCAAGTGTTCTTTCTCTCTTGTTTGTAGTTTCTCGTCGTCAAAGTGTGAAAGCAGCGTTGAGTCGCTGAAATGACAGTTGGTAGTAAACAGCAGTCTCGAAATAATATGCGTCAGAAGATAACATAGTACACTTTCTGTCATGTTTGTATGCCCAACAAAAATTCAAATTCATCCACAAAAACTTGCTGTTCACAACGACACATCGTAATACAAGCCAATCAATCACTGATGTTCAGGGAGACATAATGGAGTTTTGTTTGTTTGTTTGTTTGTTTGTTTGTTTGTTTTTAATAATAAAAAAGAAAGGAAGAGAGAGACAGAAAACATTTTGGCCGAGAGGCGTTGACTATTTTATTTCTTTCTCTTATGAAATAGTTTTTACCATTAATTTTTATTATTTTTTTTAAAGCTCGATATATTTAGGCAACAAGGATTTCCCAAAACGTAACCTCAGATCTGGAGATTATGGTCAGTCTCCCCGAAAATATCATTGACAGGCTTATTGGTTTTAGAATCATCAAGCCTAGAATTATTTTCGAAGCATTTAAGAGTTGAGAGGTCGAACGGACATCAGCAAAAACAGCCAAAAGAAGCTCAATTTGAGAAATCTCAACAGATTGACTACTATAAACGTTAACATAGTCAGGGGAAGTAACAAAATTATTTATCACATATAGTTCAAATCGGCTAAAATGTCAAATAGGTATTTCTGGCACTAAGCTTTTTTTTTTTTTTTTCATGAAAAAAAATCGACAAGGTTCAATCATGTAAGGTTTAGTGGGAGAAGAAATTGTGTCGACATTTAACCAGTGGTATTGTGCAACACAGCTTTGTGAAATTGTTCCATTCGGCGATGTTCAACTTCCACCTTGAAACCAAATAATGCTAGGAATAATAATATTAATAACAGTTATATTGAGTACAGACCACGTCAGCAACTTTGAAATCTTAGGCAATAACAATCCTCTTACTATACTATCTCTCTGGAGGAATAATTGTATCCCGTTCCCTTACAACATTTACCCCCACCTGTAATAACTTTGAAGAACCTTGTGTTTTACAAATCAAAATATAGGTGAGTTGGTCGTTCGCCTTCGAGGTCTGATATTTACAAGTGGAGAGGCCCAGGCCGAAATGATAAATATGCTGTGCAGGAATAAGAAGGTACGGGATCGGATCAATGGCGGTGAGCGAGAGTCAGAAGGAGCTGAAACCTTTACCCAACCTCCTGCCATACTGGGGTAATTGTGCCAAATTGCAGACTTTGCTGCAGGTAGGCTATAGATCTGTGTTACCTTCGATTATCTTACCAGGGGAGATCGATTGATACTGGTGTTGCAAAAAAAAAAAAATGGCTGGGATTGGGGGGGGGGGGGGGATGAAGAGAGAGAAGGAAGGAAGGAGGGGATGGGAAAGGCAATAAACTTTGTATCATGTGATAGTGAGAAGTTTCTATGTGGTACTCTTGGTGATTGGGTTTTTCCATGATATCATTGAAAATGCTGGGTATACATGTAATAACTACTGCTGTGCTGTCACTTTTAACAATACACTACATGTAGCTATAAAAACCAGCATATACTGTATTTTTTTTAATGACAGCAGAATGGTGGTATCGTTCTGTTGTGTACTATTCCAGTGAAGTAAGTTCTAGAAAGCTGTACATGTCATGCCATCTAGCCTAGACTTTATAATATTTTCCCGTTTCAAAGATAGAAGTAGACGAAAAAAGAATAATTTGTAGTCGTTGTTGGTTCTCCCCCCCGGCCACCCTCATCCCGTCACATACAAACATGACAAATACACGCACACACACACACACACGTACACACACACACACATTCCAAAACCGAATATCTTGTTAGTCACACAGTGTGAGCATAGCGATCGAAAACCGCAGTTCCGACAAAGCATTATGACATTGTGTGTCTCCTGTCGTCCAGCCTATTAACACAACTAGCCATGCGTTCAGAGACAGATTTCTTCTTCTCTCTCTCTCTCTCTCTCTTCGCCCTTCTCTCTCTCTATCTATCTGTTTATCTGTCTGTCTATCTGTCTATCTATCTATCTATCCGTTGGTCAGTCTCCCTCGCTCTCTCTTTCTCCTAATCCATTTCTCTATCTATCGCGTATGTTTGTTTACACAGCTGGTGTAGATTCGACTTTCATCCATAATGGAAGGCCCGACACACGTTATCAGCTATCGATTCCAGCATTTAGATGCAGGTTTCCTGTTACTAGCATAGCTGTCTCTCACTCTTTCTCTCCAAAGAAAAAAGAAAAGAGTATCGACGTTGCCTTTTTGTATTGAAGCACGACTTTGCCACCGCTCTGTCCACACAAGCAGATGGTCTGGTACCCACACCTTCTCTATGCTAGATCCGCTCCTTCTCTCTCTCTCTCTCTCTTTCTTTCTCTCTCTCTCTCTTTCTCTCTCTCTCTCTCTCTTTGTCTCTCCTCCCCTTCGTTCTTTTTTTTCTTCCATCACTCACTCCTTTTTTGTTACCCAGAAGATGTCAATCTCTCATTTGTGTCTCTATCAGGCACGACATTCCGGTGTAGGATTCCTGTAACCACCACAGTTTGTCGGGCAACGGGAGGGAGGCCGTTGTTTTTTGTCGAGGGACGGGGAGAGAGAGGGGTAGGGGGGAGCCACTGTTTTGAGGGCTTGAGTTGCCTTCGGTGGCACTGGATCAATGGCGGACTCCGTGAGTACAGACAAAGCGGCTCAGCTGCTATTTTGTGTGGCTAGCTAATGACTGAAAGAAGTACTTTGGCATGCTTTGATGAAACGCTCCCTCTTGTTTCGGGAAAATTTAGTTTTGAACCGGTTTCTTTTTTTGTTTAACACATACCGAATATATAATAATGTTTACGAGTGGAAAGAGAATCAACTTGAGCAGTAAGTTCTCTTTTATTATTAGACCTGTCAAGCGACTGATATGTTCCAACAGTGAGTACTCATAATTATAAGCCATATAATTTTGAATAAATCTGAAACCAAATATGAAAGCGCATTCTAGTCGTAAATATCAGGGGGGGGGGGGGTTGTTGTTGTTTGTTTGTTTGTTTGTTTTAACCACTTCTCAGTTTCATGGCATAGATCCCCAGCGGTGTCATTTGACACACAAAGAGTTAAGATTATGGAACGTAATAATTGAATAGAGGGAGAAGAATTATCCTTTGATGAACAAAGCGGTTTCGTCAGAGTATGTAAGCATTGACGACGCAATGAATTGAAGAGCAAGGCTATGAAGAGGAGAGGTTTTCAGTATAGCTACTATAATAGAGTCAGGTACGGCACGCTGTGATTAGTCTAGTGGTGTTGGATTCTCATAATCTGAAAATAATGATGGTGTGGTTTGTGTGGGGGGGGGTGAGGACGGGGAAAGGGGGGGGGAGAGATTTGGGCCAGAAACAGAAAATATAGATGAAAATGAGAGGAAACAAAGGGACAACAAGTGAAACAGACAAGGGGAAGAGGAGAAGAGACAGACATACAGGCAGACAGACAGACAGACAGACAGACAGACCAGACAGACAGACAGACGCACAGACAGACAGACCAGACAGACAGATAGAACATTAAGCAGGCTAACATGTAGGCGGACAGACAGACAGACACATGACACACACACACTAACACACACGCAAACACACACACACACACACACACGTAGACACATACAATACACATTGTTTTAACAAGGGTTAGTATGTGGACAAACAGACAGAGGGACAGGCCGGCGAACGCAGAGTATCAAAGTGAAGAGAGAAGGAAGACGTAGAGAAATAAGACAAAAAGAGAAGGAAATGACAATTTTTTTTTTTAATTTATTTATTTAAATGTGCAAGGAGAAGGTGAAAAAATCCAGGAAAGAAGGAAAAAACAAAAAGAAGAAGGAAAGGAAAACATTTGTGGAAGAAAGTGAGCCCGACGGGAAAAAAGCAAAGAGAATGAGAGACAGTGGTAGAAATAGGGACAGCAGCTATAGAGAGGCTCAGGGGAGTGATTGAGAGAAAGCGCTTCGATAGCCCCTAGAGAGGAGTGAGAGTGGAGGGGAGATAGAGGGAGCAGATTAGACCACATACAGTGACAGAAGAGGAATCAATAGAAGCTGACACTTGCACTGGAGTGAGGGTCTTTGCACGGAGGTTTGCTCAGGGTTTTTGGTCTGTACCTCAATACCTCAGTAGTATGGGTGCCTGTGTCTGTGTTGTGACTGCAGTCACTGTGTGCCCATGAGTCTGTTCCTTATTGTGTCTGTGCGTGTATCTGTGTGTCTGTCCCTGATTGCAAGTTGTGTGTGTCTGTATGTCTGTCGCTGATTGCAATCAGTGTGTGTCTGTGCGTCTGTCCCTGATTGCAGTCAGTGTGTGTCTGTGCGTCTGTCCCTGATTGCAATCAGTGTGTGTCTGTGCGTCTGTCCCTGATTGCAGTCAGTGTGTGTCTGTGAGTCTGTCCCTGATTGCAGTCAATGTGTGCCGGTATATCTGTCCCTGATTGCAGTCAGTGTGTGTCTGTATGTCTGTCCCTGATTGCAGTCAGTGTGTGTCTGTATGTCTGTCCTTAGAGTGTCTTATGTCCCTGGCTGCTGCTATTGGTGCCTGCATGTACGTCTATCCCTGATTGCAAGTCAGCGTGTGCCTGTGTGTTGGTGTCTGTCCCTGCTTGCAAGTTGTGCGTGTCTGTATGTCTGTCTCTGATTGCAGTCAGTGTGTGCCTGTGTGTCTGTGTGTTTGTGTATGTCCCTGCTTGCAAGTTGTGTGTGTCTGTACGTCTGTCCCTGATTGCAATATCACTGTGCCAGTGCTTCTGTCTCTTCATTCTCATTGCTAGTTGAACCCCTGCATTTTACTTCTAACGTTGTTTCTATCATTGTTTTGTTTAAGGGATTTCACTATTGCTGCTGTTGGTGAATAATTGTTAGGCCGTGGCCACACTGCATCTTTGTCTGTGACTGACTCTCGCGCACTGCAGCCGCATAGAGATCTAGTCAGGATATTTACCACGTGCAATTTTCAGACTGAATAGCGGATTAGCTGAGTACGTCGCTGAAACTTTTGTTTCAAAGATCTTATGATAAAAGTTTTGAAGAAAAAAAGAAACATAAATGAGCAACCATAGACAACGACAACAAGAATAACAACAACATCAACAATCTGACAGAATGAACACAAAGACGCTGTTTCTGGACTGCTGTTTTGTACATCCCATTTCACTCTCAAGTCCATCGGTCGATCAATCGATAATAATAATGTGAATTTGTCAGGTTTAAAACAACGACAACAACAACAACAACAACAACAAAACAGAAAATTCAATAAAAGAGGAGAAAAAAAGTGACATACAGAAGCTAGTCTGAGGAGTGCACAGATGTCATTATCAAACTTTAAAAGGAAAGAAAAAGAAGAAAGAAAGAAAGGATAGAGAAAAAAAAAGAATAAGAAATGACATGGAATGCAAAATCGATTGGTGGAGTTAAAAAAAAAAAATGCCGAGAAAGATAAAGACTTATCTCAGGAGGATATAGAATGATCTAGATACCATGATCAGTCTATCAATTCTTGTCAGTCCCTGATAAGAGCGTTTTAAATATAATGTCATGTCACTCCCTGAAGTAGGAAAAAGAGCTAGCCAGTCAGCAGGGGAGCAGAGGAGGAGGGGATCGGGTAGGTCTGTGGCAGGCGTAGAGAAGCCTGGGAGGAATTGGGGACGAGTGTGTGTGTCGTGTGGGGAATGGGGCGGGAGAGTGGGAATCGGTGAGTTGGAATGGAGAGAGATCGGGGGGGGGGAGGGGGGCAGATAAGATGAAAAGACAATATTTCTGTTCATAGACGTCAAACGAATTCAAGAGAGGGGATTTATCATGAGCACTCCAACTCAAAACAAAGTGTAATATAAGATATATGATATAATATAATATAATATAAATATAATATAATATAATATATGTAATGAAATGTAATATTTCATAAGTTCTGGTTTCCTTTTTGAAAGGAGGTCAATTTATTATTTCACATTTAGGGGTATTGCGAAATAAAAGCAGTAAAAACGAACAATGAAAAGACAAACAAATAGATCTATATTTTTTAAAATCTCTTTCTTTCATGCAATTTGTGTGTGTGTGTTTTTGTTGTTGTTGTTGTTGTTTTGTTTGTTTTGTTTTGTTTTTTCTTCTGCACTAGAGCTCTGTAGTTTTATGGCCGGGAATGCGCGATGTCGGCGAGCCTGTAAAGGTCAAACCCAGACTGACGTCACAAGAACAAGTCGCCGGTATGCAAATCAGAATTTTTGACTACTTCAGCATTTAAAGAAAGTAGTTTGATTCTGGTATTTCGAGGAAGCTAGATTTGTTCCTGGGCATAGGGATAACTTATTAACAAATAAATAAATCAACAAATAAACAAATAAATAAATAACACATTGGAAAAAGACTAAATATATAAATATTACATTTAAGAGAACAGAGAAAAAGAAAGAAAACAAAAAGAAAAACAAATCATGTCAACTTATGTCAAATGTGTGTGTGAGTGTGTGAGTATGCGTATGTGTGTTGTTCTGTGTGTGTGTGTGTGCGTGCGTGCGTGCGTATGTGTGTATGTGTGTGTGGGTGTGTGTGTGTGCGCGCGCGTGCGTGCGTATGTGTGTGTGTGTGTGTGTGTGTGTGTGTGTGTGTGTGTGTGTGTGTGTGTGTGTGTGTGTGTGTG
>JBCAUA010444376.1:0-17635 GCA_038406235.1 Peronia verruculata | reverse complement strand
GAGAGAGAGAGAGAGAGAGAGAGAGAGAGAGAGAGAGAGAGAGAGAGAGGGAGAGAGAGAGAGAGAGAGAGAGAGAGCAAGAGAGAATAAAAAAGGAGAGTGAGAGAGAGAGAGAAAGCCCTTATAAAATATTCTATAAATTTTTTAAAAAATGATCGAAAAAATCAAAATCACTGATGATTGCCAAGGCAAAGTCCGCCATCTTGGATTTTACTACGCAATATTGCCTAAGTTCGATAGACTCTGAACTTTACTAAACGATAAGCTTAAAATGTTTTACAGATTCCATGTCTAAATTTTGTCAAGACAGATTTTTCTACACATTTAAATTTGATATGAGAAGGTCGCGGATTTTAAAAAATTTGCACCCCATAATCTCAAATTTCTCAAAATTTCAAAACGATATCAAAAGTCCCCCCAGACATAATTTAGATATTGTTTTGGCAAATTTCATGGTAATTTTTCCGTAACTAAAAAGGTAGGAAAAAAAAAAAAGCGCATTTTGAGTAAAACGCATTTAGAGTCCATTTTTTTTTTTTTTTTAGTCCGCTATACATAAAAAGCCGTAACGAACTTTTGGCTTGAATTTCAACCCCAAATATATTTGTTTCAACTACTAGACCTTTTTCCAAGACTTCTTTGCCTTCTTTCACCTGTGATTCTACTCCCATTTTTTCTCCATTTTTACTTTACCCCATCAAGCAGATGGGCTTCCGTCGAGTCATTGTAGAGAGATATTGCAGAGAGGGTTATCAATATGTGGCCGCCATGTCTTTCTTTGGTCAAAACCAAGAGCGTTTTTACCCTTCCAGTGACAGGTAATCCACTATTGCACTCTGAGAAACGCGGCATATTTCACCCTCATATGGCTGTGAGAAGCATTTTAGAGGCCCCTGTGAACATTTTCACTCATATTAAGCGCCTCAGATGGTCAGTCATTGTCCATCCCTCGCACTGGGGCTCCCGATATTGATGAAGGCAAATATAATCTTCTTCACAATTTGTCCGTATCAGGCCAACTACTGATGATCTATCACTGAATAAATAGCCCCAAGTAAGCAAGAGCCTGGATGGCAGAGTGATCTATTCTCGACCACCTTCCCGTCACCTTAGACATATCAACTTTTTGATACAGTTTGAATATTCAACAGAGACCGCTCTTTTAAGAGAAAAGAAAAACCTTCTCTTCTCCTTGCTCATGTGTTCTGTCCTTTTTTTCTTCACGACCGCCATCAGTACCCGACGCTCCCACACCAACAACCGTGACACAGAATGCCAGTTGAGGCTGGTTCAGGAGGGCCCCCGCTGCAAGATTCAAGGGTTCCCAGAGATCACAATCGAGGGCCTCTGGTGCCGGGGTGAAAATCTCCAATTGATTTGATACCTCGGGCAAATTTTAATATGGAAGGGATCTTCCATTCTCTCTCTCTTCGCAATCCACCCCTTCTGGTTTCCCTTGACCTTCCTCTTCCCACCATCCTCTCCTCCTCCCACCTCACTCCATGAACAAACCCGCCTCTCCCCCTTCATCCACTCCCCAATTCCCCTAGCAAGACAAAGGGACAATGTCATTCCTTTCCACCCATTGGGGTGGAAGGGAAGGAGAAATTGTTCAAACAGAAAAAGATGGAAGCGACACCAAGAGAGAGTCAGATAACTAAAATATAATGGCTGGAAATAAGAATTGCCTCATCCAGTGGAACTGCACAGGCCAACCTGCCAAAGTTGCAACAGCTGATGACCTATCATCCATTGCAGTCTGCCTGCAAGAAACTAATCTGTTAGCCGAGAGACCGGTGGAGATATAACCTATGGCCACGGCATTAATTGACTGGGCGGAGGCTTCTCTGTCTTTGCTCTTGGCAGAGTTCTCCATCGGCCCATAACTCTAACCCCCACTACAGGCTGTGGCAGTCACTTTGACCGCTAATAGACCCATTACGGTCTGTTCCATCTATCTGCCTCCTTCTGAAACACAGCTGCCTATCTGACTTTGCTTTTGCGACAGCTTCCTTCTACTAAGGGATTTCAATGCCCAGAAATCCCCTCTGGGGCAGCCCCTACACCAACCCGAAAGAGATTGAGAGACTGCTCTCTATTCTTTATCTTTTCAACGATCCAGTGCCGACGTACATAAACCGGTGACTGCATCGCTCTCCACTCTGTCCATCTCCAAGTTAGCAAGAGCTCCTACTCATGATGTCATGGATAACCTGCACGGATCGGACCCCTTTCCGTTCTGCCTGGCTCCAGACCTACCAGTAACAGCCACAATGCCGAGACACTGGAACTTTGCCCGAGTTCTGAACGGCTCAGTTAACTCCCCAGTCCATAAAGATACTCTTGGAAATCGCCCAGGCCTGTATTCCGAGGACCACTGCAGCTCCAGGCAAGGACAAGCCCTGGTTCACAGAAGACTTCAAAAAAGGCCATACATGCTCGAGAAACAGCATTTCCGTGATGTACCCGACCGCACAAAACCCTTCAGTGCTTGAGAATTACCAGGGCTAAAGCCAGATGATCCATCAGAGAGAGCAAAAGAAACTCTTGGAGAAATTACAAGATTAACAATCAAACTTCTTTACCTTTTCAACGATCCAGTGCCGACGTACATACACCCAGCGACTGGATCGCTCTCCGCTTTGGTCTCCAAAGACTACTCATGGTTTGTCATGGATAACCAGCACGGATCGGGCCACTTCCGATCTGCCTGGTTCCAGACCTACCGGTATTCTTCACATTGTGAAGAGCAATGGCTTTCTCGCCGAAGAGGAGGAGGATGTGAATGAGACCACTTCAGCTCCATGCAAGGACAAGCTCTGGTTCACGAAAGACTGCAAAGGGGCCATACATGCTCGTGAAGCAGCCCTCCATGATTTCCGGAAAGACCCAACCGCACAAAACCTTCAGTGATTCAGAATTGCCAGGGTTAAAACCAGATGATCCATCAGAGAGAGTAAACGAAATTCTTGGAGAACCTACATCTCCAAGATTAACAATCAAACTCCTCTGGGAAAAATTTGGCAGATTTTAGGTACCACTCAACCACCTGGATTCCAGTACATTGTAGTGAAGGGCGATGGCTCCTTCGCTGAAGAGGAGGAGGATGTCGCCAATGAGCTCGGCGCTGCATTTGCGTCAAATTCCTTCAATAAACGCTATTCTGCCACCTTCCAGAAATACAAGGCCACTGCTGAGAAAGAGAGGATCATTTTCACGACCCCTCTCTTCGTCCCTTACAACGACCCTTTCTCCATAGACGAACTGCAGGCTGGCCTCCGGAGTGCTGGCAACACTGCTCCGGGCACGGATCATATTCACAACCAGATCCTCAAGCATCTCCCCCCGGAATCTCTGACATGTCTTTTGACTGTTCAATCAGCTGTGGTTCACTGGCACATTCCCTCAATCCTGGCAGCAAGCCATTGTGGTGCCTATTCCCAAACTACACGAATCCCTCCACTTTCATCCCATCGCCCTTACCAGTTGTTTGTGTAAGCTGATGGAGCAGTTGGTGACCAATTGTTAGAACTGGGACAAACAGTCTCTTTCGGCCTTCCAATGTGGCTTCCACCATAGACCATCTCATCCACCTGGAAGCCTTTATCTGAGAAGCCTTTGTATAGCAGCAGCACGTGGTGGTGATCTTCTTCGATTTGGAGAAGGCCTTTGACACCACGTGGAAATTTGGTATTTTGAGGGATTTACATCTGCTGGGCTTCCGTGGTAATCTTCCCAGTTTCGTTCAGAACTTCCTGAACGGATGGCACTTCAATGTCCGCCTCAATTCCTCTCTTTCTGATTCCTTTGAACAGGAGGAGGGAGTTCTGCATGGAAGCATCCTGTCGCCCACTTAACATCAAAATTATCTCCATCGCAGATCGGCTGGCCCAGGGAACCAATTGTTCCCCATATGTAGATGACTTCCTTATCTGCTACAGGACCCAGAGGATGCCTACCATCAAAAGACAGCTTCAGGCAACATTGGGACCCTCCAGAAATGGGCGGATACCAACAGCTTCAAATTTTCCACACACAGAAAACTGTCGCCGTTCATTTTTGTAGAAAAAGACCACATTGTAGGGATCCAGATCTGTTTCTCGCTGAGGCCAAATTTCTGGGTGTGATATTTGACCGAAAACTGACCTTCAGCCCCCTTAAAACTGCTTCCTCCAAAGTGCTCAACATACTAAAGGCGGTATTAGGGGCAGAATGGGGTGCTGACACGGACTCCATGCTGCACTTGTACCGTTCCTTGGTCCGCTCTAAATTAGACTGTGCTGGTATTGTCTACGGCTCCGCCAAACAATGCTACCTTAGAAAACTTGACACTGTCCACCACCAAGGCCTTAGACTATCCCTGGGGGCATATCGCACGTCCTCAGTGGAGAGTCTATAAGTTGCCACCAATGAACCCTCTCTCAGAGACAGAAGGGACAAACTGTCTCTTCAGTACTGAGTCAAAATTATTTCATGCTCAGATAATCCAGCCTACGAACATGTCTTCGAACCCAGTTTCGTGGATATGTTAGAGAGATCTCCTCGTGTTGTTCCCATCTTTGGCGTCTGCTTTCAGTCTTTGCACGTAGAGGTTGGGATCAGACGGGGTGAGGTGAGATTTAACCCATTCCCAAGCGTCCTGCCGTGGCAGATCCAAAGACCACATGTGATCTTTGACCTAGTGGCAGGAACTAAACAAAATACCCCCAAGGAGGTCTTTGAACAGATGCTTGCAGAAGTGATGTCTGATCACCCTGACTCCGAGCATTTGTTCATAGACGGATCTAAAGACAAGAAAACCGTCGACGCCGGCTCATTCTCTGTTCTGGGGAATACATGCTGTGGCCTAAACCTGAAATCCTCTATTTTCATGGCTGAGGCTAAAGCCATCGATATGGCCTTAGATACCATAAGTAGGTCCAAACATGCCAATTTTATAATCTTTTCAGACTCCCATGTCCCTACTTCAGGTTCTGAATAACCCCACATCTAAGGATGACAGAGAACTCACCTCCTGCAACGCCTTCAAAGCCTATTCAGAAGGGGGTGGTGTGGATTCGTGTTCTGCTGGGTACCGAGTCACGTGGGCATTGCAGAGAATGAGGCAGCAGATTCCATTGCCAAGGTTGGCCTGATTCTAGATCCCCTGGATGAAGGAGTCTCTCATCTGGATCTTAGGCCGATCATCACTGGGTACATCAAATTGTGATGGTGACAGCGATGGAATCAACAGACTGCAAACAAACTTTACTCTATCCAATCTGACATTGGACCTTGGCCAGGGTCTGCTCAGCCGCGAAGACGAGACTAGGTGGTCCTCAACCGCCTGCATCTGGGTCACTCTCACCTCACCCACTCTTTTCTTCTCTTAAGAGAAATGCTCCCACAGTGTGTGGCCTGCCAGTGTCAACTGACAGTGGCACACATACTAATTGACTGCATGAACTTCAGGGATGCTCGAGAAGCCCACTTTTTGAGTGGCTCCCTGAAGGACTTATTTACCAAAATGAATCCACAGGCCATCCTGAGCTTTTTAAGCCAGGCTGGGGTGTATAACAAACTATAAAATTGTGGATAAAAACTAACATTTGACAGGAATGCGATGACCTCCCCCCCCCTCCGTGGTTGCTGCGAAACTGCATGCATCAATCTTTTGGTATTGTTATACATTTTTTTATAGCCAACATTTTTTTACATAATTTGATATCTTTTATAACTCATAAACATGTTGTCCATTATTACCGATTGATTGACTGATTGATTGTGTTGCGGTTTCATGGTACATCAGCAAGCTAATGCCCATATTGTGCCACCGTGTTAGGCACAATATGGGTGTTATCGTGCTGATGTGCCGTGAAACTGCAACACAATCAATCCCCCTTACCCTACCCCTAGCCCCACCCTGTAACATGAAAATTGCATGAATTTGCTGTGAAAAATTATGTTTGTTTTGTCTCTGTCTAAAAGTGAAAACAAAATGAAAATGTGGATCATGAATTACCAGCCTCTTTCATGGTATTTTTGCATTGCATCTTTTTTTCTTTTCTTTTTTTTTTTTTTTTGCCAGATTGCCCAAAGCCTGAGGTACCAGACTACGTGTTTGCCTTGTCCTCTGATCTGCCATCTTACAGCCATGGCTATGTCTATGAGTTGGTGTGTGTACCAGGGTACTCACCGAGCTCTGTAACACAGCTGGTGTGTGAAAAGTCAGATGCTTGGCGGGGAAATCTTCCACATTGTAGGAAAAATGGTGAGAGAAGATGGAATTTTTATCCTCTATGAGATCCCTCAAGGCAAGTTAAGTTTTAGACTGACAGACCAGTGAAGTGCAATCTCCTTGCTGTCTACCATACAGTATTGAGCATGTCAGAAAAATGGTTCATTTTGACTGATGATGCCACCCAGAAACTCTGCAATGCAGGCCTATATTGGAACTTGGTACAGTCGAGTCCACCCAAACCGAACTCCCATAATGCGAATTTCTGATAATTCGAATAAAAACGAAACAATAGATTTTTGTTTCCTCTTTGTGCCCATTAAATGCCTCTCGCATAAATTGAAGCAATCGCTGTGAGTTTCCTTTAAATCGCACCCATCAACACTGCCCCGAAGGTAAAAATCAGTTTTTTTTCTCTCCACGTGGTTCCCATCCAACGGGGAAAACAAAGGAGACAGCATCGTGGATGGGGCGAGAGGATCAAGCAATTAATTTACATAAATGTACTGTGAATGTGCCGGCGCTGTGGCTTCAAGTGGGCCATGTGTTCGGAGGGGGCGGTTTGGGCGGGGTTAAGAGGCAGTGTACGAGGACCAGCGATTCGATCGATAATCAAGCATCCTCGCAGAGCCTCATACTGTTATACAGGTAGACACGGTCAAACACGTGTATGTACGGTACTATTACTATTACGATACTTCGTGCGTAGACCACCCGAGGCATTGCGCATAGCGCCTGTGTTACAATCACTGCCTGGCGGTATAGCTCTAGTCAGTATTTTACATCTTGCTCTTTAGCCTGCGATTGACTAGCTTTATTTTATAGATTAGATCTATGTGATGGCTTCCTCTAAGCCATTGAAGAGAAAAAAGATGGCTCTTTCCATTGAGTCGAAAATGAAAATGTTGCAGGAAATAGAAGTGTGATGTTCAAAAGGCCATAGATGAAAAGTATGGCATTCCCCCAAATACGCTCAATAATAGTAAAACAATGGGAACGGCTGGAGAAAGCGGCAGCCTCCTCAGCTTTTTTTTTTCCTCATAGGTAATTCGGGAGTTGTTTCCCTTGTCAAAAAAACTGGAAGACGAACTCTCATAAATCGAACCCATGAGGATGGTCCCAGCAAATTCAAGCGGACTCAACTATAGTATTTTAACTGTTATATGAAATTTATACTTCATCAAATTGACTTACCTATTAATCATTATAAACAATTGGCATAACATTATTCTAAAACAAATTGCAGAATAGGGATCTGAGTTCCATGAATGGTGAACATGTCAAGCCAGAGAATCAAGATGGAGATGCTGGAAACAAAGATGGTGATGGGCTTTCACTGGACCAAGAAACTTACTCAGAGTCAACGCTTGTGGACAATGCATCCTGAACAAGGAAATGTCTGCATTATTTTGAAATGATATTTTATGCTGTTGAGTGCAATGTAATTCCGAACTTCAAGGAGGTCACAGACTTTTGTGAATATGCTGAACATAAATTGTTATCAGTGTTATGTGTTCTAAATTAAGCTTTTGTTTCGTGTTAGGACAATTGTTTTTTTTCTACTTGATTCAATAAATAATTAGCTTTTTGCACAGACAAAAGAAGTCATATTGCCAGAACTAGATATTTTGCCGATGTGAGTTACAGGCAGTTTTTTGCATATTTCTCTCAGAATCTTATCATTGCAGTGTTCAATGTACCGTATGAAAACTGGATCTCCAATATGTCAAACGAGTCTCTGCAATGGCACACACAGCGCCTTCAATTTGAACTGTGTTTGTCTCTATATCAGCTAATGATACCATTGACCTCATTGTGCAATATCAGAGAAAATGATAATGTCTCCTTTTTTTAGTCATTGTTTAATCCTTTTCATCAGTCCCTCCATCTCACTGACTTTTCTGTGACTTTCTTTTGAGGTGGAAAGCATGCAAGCCAATACTAAAATTTCTATAGATTGTCTCTCAGGCGTGTCCTTGATCTGTCATGATAGACAACAGGTAAAAACTTTACACCCACATTACACCAAAAATGGATGTCAGTGACATTAAATGATATCTCAAAAGTCCTGTTTGTGGCATCTGAAAGAGTTTGAAATGTTTCTGGTTTCATTTGGTTAAATGTGAAACACTTTTCATCATTGCAGAGAATTTGTTCAATGAGGTGATGGTATTCACCAAAAGTGCATCTTTGTACAATTGGATGGACCCAACAGCATATTCTGTTTCTAACAGAACGTCTTCTTTTCAACCACTACAATGAAAAAGAATTGCAAATCCTCTATTGTTGCAGAGACTGCCGTATCCTTTCCCTCCCAGTCTTCAAGTACTGAGACCAAAGAAAATTGCATGCTCACTGTGATGCATCCATTTTCCTCATCTCTTGCCACTCAGTGCTGAGAGGTGCAATAAATAAATTGAAACTAAAGAAATTGTATGTCTACCTTAAGACATACACATACAGTAAAATCACCAAAATCTAGGTCAAAAGATTGATGAGAGCATGAAGGGCATGTTTCAGCCACAAACAAGTATGATTGGCAAAATTTGAAAACTGACATTATCATTTCTCAGTTAAAATTTCTTCTTTTTTTTTTGATGTCTATGCTGGTATTGGTGAATCTGTTATTGCTTGTTAACTGTCCATTATTGTAGTATTTGGAAAGATGGCCTTGTTTATAATGTTACTCTTTGTGATCAATGAAAAGTTTCAATAAACAATAAACACAGAGTGCTTATTTTGGATGATAGAATTGATGGATGTTGTATTCATATTTTCATTCATGTCAGTTTGTATGAAATTGTTGAATGACAGAAAAATGAAATATTATTATCGGTGTCTTAAAGTTCTGGTGACCTCGCATGCATGGTAGCATTGGTAGCAAGTTAGACATGAGTGATCGGAAAAATTAGTTGAAATAGATACACTTTTCAGTGTCCCCAAAAGTCCATGTAAGTTCGTTAATACATAAGTCCAGGCAGCTCATTCACTGCCACATCTCTTAATTTGATTGCGACAGCCTGACAGAAAAGTAGGAAGAGGAATCAACATAACGTACAGTCGAGTCCACACAAACCGAACTCTGATAATCTGAATTTCTGGTAATTCAAATAAAAACGAACCAATTGATTTTGTTCCTCTTTGTGCCCATTTAATGCGTCTCACACAATTCAAAGCCATCGTGGTGAGTTTCCTTTAAACCAAACCAGTCAGCACTGCACAAAGGTAAATACTGGCTTTTGTTCTCTCCACGTGGTTCCTACCCAAAGCGGAAAACAGGAGATAGTGTCACAGATGGGGCGAGGGACTAGGCAATTAATTTACATATATACGTATTGTGAATGTACTCTGCACTGCAGCATTACGTGGGCCTAGGTGTTGTAGAGGGGGGAGAAAGGCATTGTACGAGGAGCAGTGATGCTGTGCTGGAGCAATCGATCGTTACAGGACACCAGGTAGACATGGTCAAACGGGTGTATGGTACTAGGCTACAGTATTACGATACTTCCTGTGTGGGCAACCGTTGCATGTGTGTTACAATCACTGTCTACTTAGCTCTAGCACCATGACGGTTATACATGTAGGTCTAGTCTGTTTCTACATCTTACTCGCTTTTTCGCCTGAGGCTGACTGGCTTTATTTTATAAATTAGATCTAGATCTCAGTGACAGCTTCCTCTAACCCATTGAAGAGAAAGAAGACAACTCTTTCCACTGAGTCAAAAATGAAAATGATGCAGGAAATAGACAGAGGTGTGATGTCCAAGAATGCCATAGCTGAAAAGTATGGCATTTCCCAAATACACTGACAATGATATTGAAAACTTAGGAACACATGCAGAAAATATGTTGTTGTTTTTTTCTTTTTCCCCAATAGGTCATTTAAGAGTTGTTTCCCTTGTTAAAAAATAACAAACATTCAAAAAAGGGAGACAAACGTTCATAAATCGAACCCATTAGGTTGGTCCCAGCAAATTCAATTTCAAGCACATTTGTCTGTATTGAGGTCCAGGTGCAGAGAAAAGGGATCAGACATGTATGCAGTAATTGTAATAGCATGAAACTAGAATCAATAACATAATTAAATTTCACAATTTAATGATGAAGAAGAATAGTTCAATGCGTCAGCCATCTTTAATTTTAATACCTAAACACAAACACTTCAAACAGTGAAAAAGAAAGGAATAAATCAGGAAAATTCACAATGCGTAATTCAAATACATGTATCAGTCAGCCATTCAAATGCACAATGTGTCTCCCAAAAAATTTTTCAATGGAGCATAACTTTAAACTGGGTGAACAACAGGCCATTGATTTCATATGCAAGCCAAATTCAAGCAGAAGACAGGTGTCTTTATTTTTTACTGAAAAATGAACTATGGAATGCATTTTGCCGCAGACAGTATTAACATTTAAAAAAAAACTACCAAGCACTCAAACTTGCTCTGAGAGCTACATGTAGGAGATAAAAAAAAAAAAAAAATGACACTTGCAGGATTAAAAGCTTAAAAATTATACTCCCAGAAATTTAACTAACAGAAACAAGGCTAACACGTCTCATTAATATCAGACATGTTCAATGGTAGAATATAGACGAAAAACAAAGCAATAGTGGCCTTGACAATTTCTCATAATCCATCTGTCCTATCAAAATTTTAAACTATTAATCATCCATTTTGACATTGAAAGTCTCTGCTGGGCTACTCAAGCATAAAAACAGCAGCCTGTCAGTCAAAGAAAAAACACAAGCCAGAGGAAAATTCTCCACAAAACTACAATGCAGTTTTAGAGGTGACTATTCACTTTAACAACATAAAATATTAAAAATGTATGACTTGCTCAGGCTGACCAGAGAATTTAACAAAACTACAAATATGCTGACTCATTAAGACCATTTCTGATTTCTGTAATGTTACCTTAAAATCTTGAGACATTGTCTAATTATTGTACACAGCTAAGGTACGAGTCATTTATTTGTTTATTTTCCATTTATTCATAATCATGACAATGTTTTAACAAAATGAAAAGTTATTAATATCTTTACCACCGAATTCAGCATGTATTGAAAAACAAATGAAAAAAATTATGATACTGGTACATGACTCATATATAGTAATGGCTGAAAGCCAACATTTTGAAATGAACGTCACTTCTACAAAAGTAATAAACACCCTCTCCCTTTGTATCATATATGATATATTTCATTCATGATTTCTATGAATGGAGACATTCTTCTGAAAATTTTGCATAAAATGTTTATAATAAGAAAAGGACATCTTTCAGTATATTTCAACCATAATTAAAAGCTTAGGTTCCTTAATCCATGAAATTTCAAGGGGCTTATTATGTCAAAAGAGTCAATAATCACATGGTACATTGAAATTCAACTTCGAGATACAAACCTCCTGGTAACAACCTACTATATTTTTCACTTGAACACATGAACTTAACTATATGTATTACTTCTTAAACAGAGACTTCTAATATGATGTCATCATACAGATTTGTTCACCCTTGCATTCTCCAAAACAATTTAAGGGCTCAAAGTGCACAGGACATCCAGTTGCAATGTGTGATTTGTAACATCTGATTTATTGTTTTTCCTGCAACTATGAATAATTTTTCACGCTAAATTTTGTATCACCCCAGAAATTAAAAAGTAGAACTAAGGTTAAATACCCCTCCCACCCACACACACCCAAATTATTTTTCTGTGAAAATGATATTTTGAAGTCTCGACTAGAAACATAGTATCCAAAAATTTACAACTGCAAAGAGCAGCATATCACCTTTTCTTGAAAGATCTTATCAGTCTATCCTCTCTCCCCTAAGACAATTTGTGATATTCCAGTCAATACATGGTCTTATGTTTGTGAGTACCATCAATGGCCAATATTTGCTCAAGCTAAGTGAGACGAGGAATACACAGGTGGATAATAATGAAGCTATGTTTTTCTTACAGAGAAAAACAGAACAAAATTATCGTAACCCAATAATATGGTCAAGCAATCTGGAGTGTTGAGCAATAATTTTAATATGCTCAATGGATAGTTCTGTACCTAAGGACTACAGTCTAATCTTCAATTAATTCTAGTGGATCTGAGTCACAGCCATGCTCACAACATGTGCCTGCAAATCTGCCACTGATCTCTTGATTGTCCATTATTCTTTTAGTGACAACTGGCTCATCACAAATTTCGATGTCTAAATCCAAGGAACTCTCATCATCTTTTTCAGCTTTTTGTCCTTCATCGTCAAGATTAAAGCCTATGCAATCCTCTTCATTACCTGAATTCATAATATCCTCCTCAGCAAGCAGATTCAAGTCTCTTTCATTCTCTGGGATAAGATTGATGTCCATTTCAATATCAGGCACCACATGCTGATCATTATCCTCTACTGGTTTAGCTTTCTTTGAGACTGTACCTGTCTCAGATGTGACAGGAACTTCTCTCTCTACGCTGACAGCTCTTTTTAGAGCAGCAGGCATACTGGTGCTTGGGGCTTTGAAACCTGCATTTTTCTTCACTTTTTTCCTGCTGTCTGGGGTATTTATTCCCATCACTCCTTTAGGTTGATTTCTTACTTTACCTTGTTCATCATCATAAATTTCAAGCTGCTGAATTTTTTCATTTGTATGATTCAAGGGAGACTTTTGAGTATCACACTTACTTCTGTTTGTGGAAGCATTATTTTTTCCTCCTTTTTTCTTGTTATTGAGATTGTCCGATGTGGCTGATATCTTACTTATCTTGAGAATCCCTGTTGCTTCTGCTTTCTTATTTCTCTCATTGGCAGTTATAAATTCTGAACTTTTGTTGCATTCATCAATCTGTTGACTATCAGTGACACTACTGAAAACTGCACTCTCACAAGGCAAATTATGTGGCTTTACATTTTCTTGATTAGAAACACTTCTAGGTATCTTCTTCATTTTACTCTGTTTGGCAACTCTACAAGTTTTAGATTTATCTGATCTTACATGTTTCTCCTTATTCAAAATCATTTTTTCCATCTTCTCTTTGGAACTTTCAGCTTGATTTGGATTCATATCTGTAAAATTCACAGGAGCAACACAATCTTCAGACAGATGATTTTTTTCTTCAGACTTATTTGTGTTCTCATCTGCTCTCATTGTCTTCTTTTCATAGCCTCCTTCCTTATTTTTCTCACATTTGTCATTCAATTTCTTGTAGACTTTGCTGCCAGCTTGCTTGTGTTGCTCTCTCTCATTTTCTATCAAAGTACATAGGTCACTCTGATTTGTTAAATTCAGATCTTGTTTCCAATTTAATCTTTTCGTTTGAGATTCATCATTTAGGCTATTGTAGGTTTCCCAATTATCATTTTCATCAAGGATTATAGTATCGGTATCTTCCTCATCATACTGAGTCTGATCATTATCTATCTTTCTGGTGTAAGTCATTTTATTTTGAGTGGGTTCCGCGGTCATCTGTTTGTATTCTCTCTCAATTATCTTTAAATTTTTATTTTCCTTCTTTTCTCTAAATTTTTTCTTACTTTTTTTATTTTCTGCATCTGTACTTCCATCAACATCACTCTCCTTCTTAATAAAGCCTATATTTCCCTCTTCATCTTCTGTACATAAATCATTTTCTTCCTTCTTTTTTGAATCATGACTAGAAGTAGTATGTTTCTCCAGTGATTCTCTCTGTAACAAGCTGGCCTCTCCTGAGGATGTGTTTCCTTCACCAGCAGAAGTTGCTTGGTCAAATTTTACAATGTTTGATGAAAGATTTGGGCTTGCTGTCGTTAATTCTTTTCTGTGTTTACTGCCACAGCTGCCAACTGAAATAGATAAAACAACAGCATCAAACTGTTATAAATCTAAATGAAAGTCACTTGGATTTATGAGTTAAAAAATTTGAAACTAATATTCTGTTGAACCACAGCCAAAATAGTCTGAAGTAATCTTGATTTGACAAAATATCTTGCACAGACATTTTTTTTGTCTTGAATAGATAAAAACAATATCATTTGAAAATATCTTTCCCATATAAATCCTAATATGGCAGTTTGAATAAATTGCAAGGACTGATATACCAGCATACTTATGATGTGCAAAGAATTGGATAGAACTGACAGTTCATTCACTAGATCTGTCAAAAACTAATCAAGTGTTGAGCTTGCGATGACTCATATTCTATAATCTTGTTGCCTGGCATTGGTTGCCAATAGGATGTTTAGTTTCGACTCCACTAGGGCCTGAGAATAATACAGTGTAGGGCTGCATTAGTTTTTTTCATTCTATTTGTGCTTTCCCTCACCCTCAACATATATCATTTAGTCTTTTTATATCCAGGTATACAAAATTTTTAAACCATCCGCTGACAGGTAGAGGATGTCATGAAAAACGAGTCAACTTGGAGTGTGAGTTAGGCTATCACCACTTATCACATTCAGTAGTTCTGTTGATAGATCTACTCATTATTAATATAACAGTGCAATCCCCTTATATTGACATTATAAGGAATATTTTAAAATGATATTGATATAATAGAAAGTCGGCATATGAGAAAAGGGTGATAGACGGTGATAGAAAAAAAAAAAAATCACAGTGTGACCTCTGGATAATTATGTTGTATTCTTTTCTTCTCTGGGAAGGAGGAAGGGGGTGGAATAATAATAGACAAAGATTTGCAGGAAACAGATTTGGATCAGTGTCAATCTCTTCTTCCCTCCATTTTCACACACTTGTCTACCAGTGTACTGCCTCAACAATATCAGGAAAACTGCCATGTGCAGCCTCAATGTAGGTAAAAAAAAAGATTCTGGCACGATTAAATACATCACTGCAAATGCAAAGCCCAAGCACATGTTAAATCTGCAGCAGCTCGTGCATCTACCAATTCTACTGCTGACAGAAGAGAGAAATCCTGCTGGGGGTAAAACATATAAGTCACTCTGATTCCCATTCACGTATTGCTGTTGTTCATTTTTACCTTTCATGACTTGATCAATGGTTCAAGTGTGAATTATTAGGTGAGTCATGTCATTACAGAAACCAGGCTATTATTCTCAAAAAGGAAAAGATGAAACAACTAAATTACAAGATGTTCCCTTTCTGCTTAGTCTTTTTTCTATAACCCTTTTTACATAAGAGTACTTCTGAGGACTTTCAAGTGGGTCCCCAATATTTGGACTTGGTATTTGAGTTTTTGAGTATGAAACTCCTCACTGCCTACCTATAAAATATCCCCTGCCTACTGGAAGATTGACCCCTTGACAATTATTTGACAAAAGTGACTATGTGATCTAAAGTTTGCATGGCATAGGGAGAAATATCACAATGCAGTGATGAATGGAATCTTTGCTGCAAGCAACATTAGGGAAAGTGAGGTGGTAATTTTAGGAGTTGTCCACATACAATAGATTCACCTGTCTTATGTATGTGTTTGGTACATTTGAAAGGCAATCACCAGAGCCCTACAACCTTACTTTTAAAATATGACTACATTTTCAACTTCATGCTGACTATAAATCTTTCGTTTTGTGAAATTGAAATGCTGTCTGAGCTAGGATTTACATTTTAAAAAGTTCACCTTTGGTGGCACCACAAGACTTATCCATCTGTTGGTCTTCCTGATCAAGACTTTCATCCTCCATTGCATAATGTGGTGAAATTTTCTTTTTAAATATTGATCTGCTCTCATGTTCTTTCTTTTGACATTTCAATTTCATCTGTCTCTTTTTTGAAGATGGTACAGATTTACCACTTTCAGGAAGATTACAAAGAAGCTCTGAGGAAAGTCACGAGTAATATTTCTGTATTACATTTCCTTAAAGAAAAAAAAAAAGGATTCCAAGTTAACGTCCAATTATCAAAATTCAAGTCAACCAATTTCTATGCCATGGAGTTATGATTTCCACTCATTAGAAACAGCAAGAGTACACATAGACAATCATGTATCAGAAAAATTCAATACAGAAAGAGGAGTCTGACAAGGAGATCCAATATCACCACAACTGTTTACAATGCCATAGAAGAAATTTTCAAATCAACTAATCTTAAGAACGGAATAAACATTTATGGAGAGCACTTAAAAGACCTCAGATTTGCCGATGATGTGGCACTATGCACAAAGGACACAAAACAGATGGAAAGCAACATAAATAATGTAAATACTGAAAGCAAAAAGGTGGGACTGATCATTCACAAAAACAAAACAAAAATATATGATGAACTATGAATCAAAAGAAGATATATATGTGGAAAACAAAACCATCGAAAAATAACACAGTATAAATATCTGGGTCAAACAATAGAAATGGAAAATTGAACGAACTGCGAGGTAAACACAAGAATAAGAACAGGATAGAGTTGCCTTGGAGGACACCGAGAGATATTTCAAGAGGCAAAGATACCAATGTCATTTAAAAGAAAAGTCTTCAACCAATCTTTTATACCTACTATCACTTATGGTTGCCAAACATGGACAATATCAAGACAGATTGTCACACAACTTCAAACAGCACAGAGAGTAATGGAAAGAAACATGCTGAAATAAAACTACAAGACAGAATACCAAACAAAGAAATAAGGGAAAAATTGGAGTCATGTACATAGAGGAAATCGCTCTCAAATTAAAATGGAAATGGGCAGGCCATCTAATGAGAGCACAAGACAACAGATGGACAAAGAAATGCACAGAATGACAGCCAAGAATAGGAAATAGATCGGTAGGATGGCCAAAAGAAAGGTGGAGAGATAACATTGAGAGAACGGCTGGTACAACCTGGGCGAGGAGGACGAGTGACACAAGGTTGGAAAACATTTTCGAAGGGTTACGTCCAGTAGTGGATGAACAACGCCTAGGTGAAAGAAACAGATAATGAAATAAACATGATTCATGTTTGGTAACATCCAAGGTGACAAAATCAGCATTGTTGTTTTTCTTAAGTCATCAGACTAATATACTGATCTTAAAAGAGAGTTAAAAAAAATACTTTAAGCAATTCACCTCAAGTCATAAATATAACACAAAATAATCTCAGCATCATAATGCAAAATAATCTCACTGAACGTTTTCTGACTGAAACTGAGAATAGGTCACTATGAAACCCAAAAATCCAACAACAAAGTTTAACAAACTGGGATAGAAATTTTTAACAAAACTCAATTGCAAGATCATGGTAAAGCCTATTCTATGGATATTCTGAATTTTGAAGTTGGAAACCACTAAACTCAATGTAATAATCAACTCTTTCAGGATCACCATGAAAAACACTAATTTATGTTCTGCAAAGCAATATCATATACTGATGCCTCACATCTGTTTTATGCCCATGTAATAAGCCTTTACTTGTGACACTGTTTTATTTAATAATAATAATAATAATAATAAAGGGTATTTATATAGCGCCTCACCCCCGTAGGGCTCGAAGCGCTTTACAGAAC